>CAUYON010052848.1:0-43234 GCA_963573935.1 Arctocebus calabarensis
AATTAAGGAGGAAGGAATCTTCCCCAATACATTCTATGAAGCAAATATCACTCTGATACCAAAACCAGGTAAAGACCCAACCAAAAAGGAGAATTTCAGACCAATTTCTCTAATGAATATTGATGCAAAAATTCTCAACAAAATCTTGGCTAATATAATAGATTGCAGCTTGTCATCAAAAAAGTCATACATCCTGATCAAGTAGGTTTCATCCCAGGGATGCAGGGTTGGTTTAATATTCAAAAGTCTATAAATGTTATTCACCATATCAACAGAAGCAAAACCAAGGACTATATGATCCTCTCAATAGATGCAGAAAAAGCATTTGATAAAATTCAGCATTCTTTTCTAATTAGAACACAAAGGAGTATAGATATAGGTGGCACATTTCTTAAACTGATCGAGGCTATCTATGACAAACCCACAACTAATATTTTACTGAATGGAGTAAAACTAAAAGCTTTTCCTCTTAGAACTGGAACCAGACAAGGTTGTCCTCTGTCACCATTGCTATTCAACATAGTTCTGGAAGTTCTAGCCAATACAATTAGACAAGACAAGAAAATAAAGGGCATCCAGATGGGTGCAGAGGAGGTCAAACTCTTCGTTTTTGCTGATGATATGATCTTATACTTAGAGAACCCCAAAGACTCAACTATAGACTCTTGGAAGTCATAAAAAAATATAGCAATGTCTCAGGATATAAAATCAATGTCCATAAGTCAATTGCCTTTGTATATGTCAACAACAGTCAAGATGAGAGGTTAATTAAGGACACAAGTCCCTTTACCATAGCCCCAAAGAAAATGAAATACTTAGGAATATACCTAACAAAATAAGTGAAATACTTCTATAAAGAAAATTATGAAACCCTAAGAAAGGACATAGAAGAGGACTTTAACAAATGGAAGAACATACCATGCTCATGGCTGGGAAGAATCAACATTGTTAAAATGTCTATACTTCTCAGAGAAATTTACTGATTCAATACCATCCCTATTAAAATACCAACATCCTACTTTTAAGACCTAGAAAAAATGGTTCTGCACTTCATATGGAACCAGAAAGAAAACCATATAGCTAAGGCAGTTCTTAGTAATAAAAACAAAGCCAGGAGTATCACCATACCAGATTTTAGGCTGTATTACAAGGCCATAGTGGTCAATACAGCATGGTACTGGCACAAAAATAGAGACATAGATACTTGGAATTATATAGAAAACCTGGAAATGAAACCAACAACTTACAGCTATCTAATCTTCAATAAACCAAACAAGAGCATTAAATGGGGGAAAGACTCCCTATTCAATAAATGGTGTGGGAGAATTGAATGTCCATATGTAAAAGACTGAAACTGGATGCACACCTTTCTTCACTCACAATAAGTGATTCAAGATGGATAAAGGACTTAAAATTAAGGCACAAGACCTTAAAAATCCTCAAAGAAAGAATTGGAAAAACACTCGAAGATATTGGCCTGGAGAAAGACTTTATGAGGAAGATTGCCATGGCAATAGCAACAACTGCAACAATAAACAAATGGGACTTAATTAAACCGAAAAGCTTCTGTACAGCCAAGGAGACAACAACCAAAGCAAATAGACAACCTACCCAATGGGAAAGGATATTTGTGCATTTTGAATCTTACAAAAGTTTAATAACCAGAATCTATACAGAACTTGAATTAATCTACAAGAAAAAACCCAACAATCCCATACATCAATGGGGAAGAGAGATGAATAGAATCTTCTCTAAAGACGACAGACGAATGGCCAGTAAACACTTGAAAAAATGCTCATCATCCCTAAGTATTCAAGAAATGCAAATTAAAACCACCCTGAGATACCATGTAACTCCAGCGAGAATGGCCTGTATCACAAAATCTCAAAATTGCAGATGCTGGCATGGATGTTGGGGGAAAGGAACACTTTTACACTGGTGGTGGGACTGCAAACTAATACAAAATTTTTGGAAAGAAGTATGGAGAAAGCTCAAAGAACTCAACCTAGACCTCCCGTTTGATCCTGCCATCCCATTACTGGGCATCTATCCAGAAGAAAAAAAACCTTTTGTTATAAAGACACTTGTACTAGGCTGTTTATCGCAGCCCAATTTACAATTGCTAAAATATAGAAACAGCCTAAATGTCCTTCGACCCAGGAATGGATTGGTAAGCCATGTATAAGTATACCATGGAATATTACTCAGCCATCAAAAACAATGGACACTTGGAGCGTTTGTACTAACTTGGATGGAGGTGGAACACATTATTCTTAGTGAAACATCACAGGAATGGAGAAGCATGCATCCTATGTATTCAACTTTGAGTTGAGGACAATTAATGACAATGACACAGTGGGGCATGGGGGAAGGGGAGAGCAGACAGAGAGAGAAGGAGGGAGGGAGTGAGGGAAAGAAAACAAAAAAAAAAAGAAAGAAAAGAAAATAGTGACTAAATTCTCACATAATTAGATTCAATTTTGACCAAAGTACATTACTTAAACATTAATTGTTAATTTAACTTGTCAATATGTTGTTTAGGATGTTGCATTTATAAGTGAAATATGTTTGTAATTTCCCTTTATAACAATATATTTTCTCCAATTTCAATATCAGGTGTATCCAGATCAAATAGAATGATTTTGAAATATTTCTTCTTTCTCTATTGTCTATAAGATTTGGCATGATCTGTTTTTTGAAACTCTCTTTTACTTTTATTTATATAATATTAGTTGTTTAGTTAACTGATGACTTCATACTGAGCCTCAGAGTCAAAGCATTCTATAAAAGGCATACTCTTATTTGACAATGTGAATGTTACTTTCTTAGCATTATTATTATTAATATTGCTTAATATTTTGATGCAGTCATTATCTGTTTTCTTTTCTGAATGTATTTATCTTCATTCATTCTTTACATGGTTTTTGTTTCTAGTGTTTATGTTAAACATTGTTATTGTCATTAAATTTTAAGCTTTTTAAATTCTGTGAAGGCAAAAAGTGGAAACCTAATTAACACATGTATATGTAAAAATAAAAACAATTAAAATAAATAAAAGCATTTTAATGATAAAAAAAAGTTTTGAAGTTTGGTGATAGTCCCATTGTCTATTTTTGCCTTTGTTGTCTATGTTTTCTGTGCAACATAAGAGGGCCAGACAATTAAGTTCATGAACTCCTCCTAGAAAATGTTCTGCATTCCTCATCGCTGAATATCACTACAGCCAATTATGAAGCACTCCCCTTGGGAAATTATGCACCGATGCCAGTACCCACTCTACCCTTCAAAGTGATTTTGGAACTCTTTTTCTGGACCTGTTGTCATATGGGGTCTTACAATGAAGCTTGACAACTTGCCACCACGCACTCACCTTGGCAGCACTGTACAAACAACTCAGTAAGATTTCTATTTTTCTTTAAAGACAGAGTCTCAGGCCAGGAGCAGTGGCTCACACCTGTAATTCTGGCTCTTTGGGAAGCTGAGGCTGGTGCATTACCTGAGCTCACAGGTTCAAGACCAGCCTGAACCAGAATGAGACCGGAGGCCTCTACCGAGGCCTACTCTACTGAGGCCGACAAAGTGAGACTCTGTCTCAAAAAAAAAAGACACAGCAACCTATAAGCTATAGCTTACAGCAACCTCAAACTCTCAGGCTCAAGAGATCCTCTTGCCTCAGCCTCCCATGTAGCTGGGATTGTAGGCACCGGCCACAAAGCCCACCTATTTTTAGATTTGGGATCTCGCTCTTGCTCGGGACCTGGTCCTGAACTCCTGAGCTCAACCAATCTGCCCACCTCGGCCTCACAGAGTGCTGGGATTACAGGCATGAGCCACCATGCCTGGCCTCTCAATAAGGTTTCATAACCTTTATATCAGTGTATCAAAGCTATATTACCCCACCCCTTTTTTTTTAAGACAGAGTCTCAAGCTGTCATGCTTGGTAGAGTGCTGTGACATTGTAGCTCACAGCAACCTCCAACTCTTGGGCTTAAGCAATTCTCTTGCCTCAGCCTCCCAAGTAGCTGGGACTACAGGCATCTGCCACAACACCTGGCTATTTTTTGGTTGTAGTTGTCATTGTTGTTTGGCAGGCTGGGGCTGGATTCAAACCTGCCAACTCCAATGTATGTGGCTGGCACCCTAGCTGCTAAGCTACAAGCACCAAGCCAATTTCCCCCTTTTTAACTGAACTTTTATTTTTAGTAATTGAGTTGTTTGGGTTCTTTATATATTGGGCATATTAATCTCTTGTCAAATCAGTAGTTTACAAATATTTTCTCCCATTAAGCAGGTTATCTCTTCACTCTTGATTGTTTCCTTTGCTGTGCAGAAGCTTTTTAGCTTGATGTAATCCCATTTGTCTATTGTTGCGTTGATTGCCAGGGCTTTTGAGATTTTACACACAAAAAATCCCTGCCCAATGTCCTGAAGCATTCCCCCAATATTTTCTCCTGGTAGTTAAATAGTCTTACATTTAAGTCTTTAATCCATTTTTGTTGAGAGACAGGCATCTTGTTTCTTCTGTCTGTGGTATCCATCCTTCCCAGTACCATTCATTCAAGAGACTTTCCTTTTCCTAATGTGTGGTTTTGATGCCCTTGTTGAATAGGAGATGGCTGTAAACGTGTGGAGTTACATCTGGCTTCTCTAGTCTGTTCCATTGGTCTACGTGTCTGTTTTGATGCCCGGACTGTGCTGCTTTGATTACTATAACTGACGGTCCATGTGGAAGTCTGCAGTGTGATGCCTCCCGGTTTGTTCTTTTTAACAGAATTGCTCTGACTATTCAGGGTCTTTTGTGGTTCCATATGGATTTTAGGATTTTCTTTTTTCTATTTCTGTGAAGAAGGGCATTGGCATTTGATAAGAATTGGATTGACTCTACAGACTGTGGTAGTATGTACATTTTAACATATTAATTCTTTCCGTTCATAAGAATGGGACACCTTTTCATTTTCTGTGGCCACTCTGATTTCTTTATTCAGTGTTTTCTAGCTTTCATTGCAGAGATTTTTCCTTTCTGCGGTTACTTTTATTCCTAGCTATTTTATTTTTGCATAGCTATTCTACAACTGGGCTCAGAATAAGTTTTTAACTCATACATATACACACTCTAATTCCAATTTGGCCACATCTTCTGTCATGAGATTGCTTTTCTTGGTCTCTTTCCAAAACTATTCATTATTGGTACATGTATATAAAAAGATACTGATTTTTGGATTTTATAGCATTTGTTTAACAACCCTAACAGTATTTGGTAAAGTTTTATGTTTTTCTAACTATAGGATATGTCAACTGTGAACAAGACTAATCTGATTTCTGCCTTTCCAGTTTCCGTGCCCTTTTATTTCTTTCCTCCACTGAGTTGCTTCAGCTTATTTAGGATTTCCACTCTACGTTCAGTAGAATGACACATGTGGGCATCCTTGTCCAGATCTTAGAGGAAAGGCTTTCAGTTTTTCTCTAATCAGTATCGTGTTAGCTATGGATCTGTCATATACGGCCTTTATTGTTTTGAAGTATGTGCCTTCTACACCATTTGCTGAGAGTTTTCATCATGAAAAGATCTTGAATTTTATCCAATGCTTTTTCAGCATCCTATTGAAATATCATACGCTTTTTGTTCTTGATTCTGTTAATGTGATGTATTACCTGTATTGATTTGCTTATGCAGAACCATTCTCACATCCCTGGGATAAATTTCACTTAATTATGATGATCAATCTTTTTAATGTGCCATTGAATTCAGTTTGCTAATATTCTGTTGCAGATGTTTGCATCTTTGTTCATAGGGACTGCTAACCTATAGTTTTCTTTTTTCTCTTGTGTTCTTGTCTGATTTTAGTATCAGGACCTCATTTTAGGTTAATTTCTATACATGATGTGAGGTAGGGGGTCAGCTCCATTCACTTTCATGTAGAAATCCAGTTGTCCCAGCACCATTTGTTGAAAAGACTATTCTATTAAATGGAGAAGGCCACAGTTGTCAAAAATCAACTGACCCTTGACATATAAGTTTATTTCTAGACTTTCAATTCTGATCCATTAATCTGTATTCCCGCCTGGTGAGAGTGCCACACTGTTGTGATTACTACAGCTCTGTATTAAGTCATCAGGAGTGGCGCCTGTGGCTCAGTGAATAGGGCACCGGCCCCATATACTGAGTGTGGCGGGTTCAAACCTAGCACCAGCCAAACTGCAACAAAAAATAGCCAGATGTTCTGGCAGGTGCCTGTAGTCCCAGCTACTCGGGAGGCTGAGGGAAGAGAATCGCCGAAGTCCAAGAGCTGGAGGTTGCTGTGATCTGTGACGCCACAGTACTCTACCGAAGGTGACAAAATGAGATTCTGTCTCTAAAAATAAAAATAAAAAAAACTTTCAAAATCAGTGTGATTTCTCTAACTTTATTCTTCTTTTTCAACATCATTTGGCTATTTGAAGGCCCTTTGCAATTCTATACAAATTTGAGGAATGGCTTTTCCATTTCTGAAAATAAGGGTATTGGAGAAGCTAACTTATTTTCAATAACCAAACTGGGCAGAACCTAAAAGACAACCTAGGCAACACTTTTACAGATACTTATAAGTTTTCTGGAAAACCTAGTAACTGCATATTATGGGTCAGGAAAGTTGGCTCCATCTCCAAGTTAACTAGAGAGCAGATGCCGCCCCCAAAACAGAATGTCTTAGTGAGGAGATTATTTCTGCTCTGGAAATAAAAAAATCTGTCCCATTTACATATTTAATCCAATCATCTGTCATATTCCTGATAAGCCCTCATAAAAGCCCAAAGCATTGTTCCACTCAATTTGGAAAATTCCAGTATCTTTGCTAAAAACAATGCCTAGGAAGTAACGTCATTGTCAAAATGTCATCCAAAGTGACACCTCAAAGTGGTCACACAGGAAAAACATATAAAAGAACTCAAAAATTCTCTATTGAACTGTGCTCAGAATTGAGTTAACACATACATACACACACACTCACATTCTAATTCCAATCTGGCCACATCTTATTTTTGGTGAAAGTAATAAGCATATGATGTACTTTTTACCACTTCCTCCATCAGCTTTACTGCCTTACATATGAGGCTCTGCTTCCAACCACAGCCTGTTCGGTGCAGGCCTTCAGCACCCACACCGGCAAGCTCCGTGCCAGCCTCACCAGTTCATCACTTCTACATAGGCCTTCGCTTGTTCTATACCAAAGCAATTGTTTTTTGCAAATCCAAGTTTGAAAACCTGAAGACCGTAACATTACCATGTGTTATATCTGGGGCTCCCCAAGTAATAACCCCAAATTAAATGCCCCTTAGTCACCTAGCATCTTCTCTCTTCTCCTGTGCGGTGCCCCTTGTCCTCTCTTCCTCCAAAGTCATGATGTCCTCCTGATGAACATCCGGCTCCATCCTCAGCCCCCGTCATGTTGCTCACGTGCAGAATAAAGCCTCCCAGGTTTGCACCTAATTGGTAAAACCCAGCACGTACTTCTGCATTCTGGCTGCAAGCGTGTGAGAGTGGGGTGGGAAAGGAAGTGGACCAGATTATACCTTGAGAAGGCAGGACAAGCCTCCAAGGTGAGATGCTGTACGGGAACAGAGGTGTCCATTCTGGACCAGCCATGGGTAAAAGACGCCCCATGCCGAGAGTTTGTGTTTTTCCTTTCCAGTCACAAGGCAAGAGGAGGTTTCGGCAGTGGAGAAAGAGTCACCATAAAATTTACAGGAAGAAGGACTCACCCAAAGATTGGATGTGGATGACAGTGCTACCAATAGGTGAGGTCATTAACATGATGGAGGAAGGTAAGTGAAAGTGGAAACGATAAGTTCAGTTTGCAACATATTGACCTTGAGGGGCTTGTAAGTCTATAGGTCAAGGAAGCTTCAGAGTCTCAGGCTCAGGCTTCGTTAGTGGCAACAATAATCGTCTAGTGGCCTTATGGGTGCAACTCCCCCACCCCCCACCCCCGTGTCTGTTCTAATTCCACTCCATCGCCAGCTAATCCTCATCCTCCAGTGTTTGCTCAATTTCTAATTCAAGAGACTTGAGTTACACTCTCCTCTCCCTGAACGCTGCACCCCAGTCAAACTCCACTTAATTAATAGCTCGTGAGCCTGAGTAAACCATTTCACGCTCCTGGCCTCAGGTCTTCAGAGGGTTAGAAAAAATGACCTCCAAGGGTCCTTCCAGGGCCATTCTGGTTCTAAATAAGATGCAGCACTTCGCTGATCGACCGCGAGAGGGCCCCAGAGAGACGTCCCCCACCCTGGACTGGGAGGCCGAGGCCTAAAGCCTGACAGGGCACTTTGAGGGACGCTGCGGGAGTGAAGCAAGCCAGGTGGACCGCGACCGTCAACAGGCAAATCCTTAGATATGGAAAAACGGCTCGATAAACAGCAACAGCAGCCAAATCTCTATTATCTTTATATACTTTATTACTTTATTAAGGCAAAAAAGCATTTTCCCACCATTCATTGCCAGAGTTTGTTAGTTAAATCTATGAAGTCTCCAAGGTAAATTAGATTCAGTTGGCACATTGCAATCATCTAAATTCTTTTAAATATGCTGATGCGCTGATTGCAGCCCACCGAGGAGCGAGAGCTCCCAGCACTCTCGTTAGCTAAAAGATGAACTTGGGACGGATTCCTGCTGGCCTTCTTCTTCCTCGCCCGGCAGACTCACAGGCTACTTGCTAAGTCACGATCCATAGCGGATCCCGCCAGAGGTAAACTTGAGACGATCTGACAGGTGTCCAGCAGAGGGCAGTGGGGTACACGTGGTACCCTCAAAGCTGCTTTGGCAAAAAGCTTTTAAAGTGACGGTGAACTTGCTCTATTACCCTTACCACTGGGATGAAACCTTACAGAAAATACTGTCAGAGACTTTTAGAAGTTGGAAATGTTGTTTGTTCTTTTCTAAAGAGGCAGTGACAGCGGCTCAATCCTTGCCGTCTAGCGTCGAAGTCTTGTTATTACAGCCAAGGGATGATTTTGTAGTTTGGAAAAGCATGGACTTGCCAGTCTGTTTCTTTGTGTGGGGTCTAATCCTAGTCATTAACACTTAGCAGAAAAGCTGTCACAACTGCTGTGCGCCTTCTTTTCTCACTTCTAATATGGTGAGGAACTAGAAGGACGCCTAACCAACCCTTTCCTCCCAGGATTTGTGAGGGCCAGACCGATGTGTTATAAGTTTTGAAATGTATAAAACAGATGCGAACAGCACGTGTAATTATTTGAAAGGTCTAATTATTCATTTATGTAATTATTTAAAGGTGTGATTATGTAGTTATGTAATTATTTAAAGGTGTAATTATTTTAAAGGTGAAGTTCACATCACAGTGTTTTATTTACAACAGCCCCAAAGGTAAATGATCCAAAATATCCAGAATTATCAAATATAAGGTGAGACCCTCATTTTTTCAGCGAGTATTTGGGGGCTTGTGGAGTGTCTACTCAAAGGAAATCTTTGTAATCATTAAGAAGCATATTATAGGACGATGGTTAATGACAAGGGGAACTATGTGTGATGTATGATCAATGAATAAGGAGGATGGCAGGATAATAAGATACAATATTATTCCCTTTTCATATGTATATATTTATATCTGTGTATAAGTTAAATATGCATCTACAAATAAAAATGAGCGGGTAATACCCAAAATGTTAGCAATGAATATGTCTGGATCTACTGCATGTGTGTGTGTTTTTGTCTCATTTATAGACTGAAGAATGGCTAATGGGACGACTAAGTGGTTTTTCCCCCATTTTAATTTATTCCTAATTTATATTATTATAAATAAATTGTGTGCATTTAAACTTACATTAATTTAGAAATTTACAAAATACATGCACAAAGAATTCAAGCAAATGTTCTTCAGTAAACAAAGGAATTTTAGATTTCTCATCTTTGAATTTCTTCTTGTTTTTTTTTTCCCCATTCCTGTTTCAAAAATTTTTTTTTGAGACAGAATGTCACTACATCACCCTTGGCAGAAGGTGCCGTGGGGTCACAGCTCACAGCAACCTCAAGCTCTTGGGCTTAAGTGATTCTCTTGCCTCACCCTCCCAAGTAGATGGGACTACAGGCACCTGCCACAATGCCCGGCTATTTTTGGTTGCAGTTGTCATTGTTGTTTAGCTGGCCCAGGCCAGGCTCGAACCAGCCAGCCTCAGTATATGTGGGGTTGGTGCCCTACTCACTGAGCTACAGGCACTGAGCCATCCTGTTTCAAATATTTATCTCCTTTCTGGGACAGGAAAATATCTTTTTCTTCTGTCCCCCTGTTCTCTGGTTAGGGCCCTGTAAACAAGCCTGACAAAAGACATGTCAAGAAGAAAAACCCTATAGACTTATTGAATATCACTTTTATGTGACACAGGAGTCTTCATAAGGAAATATGGACCTGCAGAAACAAACCTAAGTGTTTTTATACTTGGCTTGATGAAGAGTAGAACATCATGGAAAAATGATAGGACAAAAGGGTATGTAAGGGCAACAAATGGGAAGAAACAGCAAGTCTTGTCCATATGAAGCCCCCTTGGCATTCTTTCATCTTAAAGGACAAGGATGCTCTTTTCCTCTGGCGCAGGGAGCGCACCTCTCATAGGAGGGTCTTATGACTGCTACAAGGGAGAAGAGAAGGTCACAATGCTTCAGCTTAAAATATTCAATATGCCAAGATGCCATACTATGGGGAAGCTTATTCTGAACCCATCAGCTTCCTAGGAAGGTGCTAGAGAGGGAAGATAAAACAGCTCTCACAAACCAAGGTACGAGGTGGCACGTGGCTGACAGGGCCATTCCCTGTGCTCATTTCTGCCAGAGTGTGAGCATCTTAAGGCAGGAACTATCCATGATGTTCCCTCTTGCATATAATAGGTGCTCAATAAATGTTGGTTAGATGTATAAATTTTCAAAGTAAACTAAATCTGATAATTATCAATCCAATTGTAAGACAGACAAGGAGAAAGGGGCTAAGTTTCTTGTCAGTGATCCATATTCACCTGTAGTTCAACTGGCCCGTTAGAATTACCTGGAAGCTTTTAAATACAGTTGACCCTGAACAGCCTGAGAGTTAGGGGTGACAGCCCCCGCCATGAAGTTAAAAATTCATGTACAGCACAAATCTCCCATGGACAGGCCTACCTGGCAAAGAGAGTTTTGTGCAGGTAACCCAGTCACTGTTAGTCAAAGGCTCCGGCAAGACACTCTCTTGACATATTGAAAAAAAGAACAGAAAATCCATGTGCATCTGTTGATTCCTCAAAATTTAGCTACTAATAGCCTATTTTTTTTTTTGAGACAGAGTCTTATTTTTGTCACCTTCAGTAGAGTGCTTTGGCCTCATAGCTCACAGCAACCTCAAATTTGGGGGCTCAAGCAACCTGCTTGCCTCAGCCTCCCAAGTAGCTGGGATACAGATGCCTGCCACAATGCCCAGCTATTTTTTAGAGATGCAGTCTCACTCTTGCTCAGGCTGGTCTCAAGTTCCTGAGCTCAAGCAATCCACCCGCCTCGGCATCCCAGAGGGCTAAGATTACAGGTATGAGCCCGGCCTGAATAGCCTACTATTGACCAAGAAACTTACTGATAATAAAAACAATCAATACCTATCTTGTATGTCATGTGTATGATGGTCTATATTCTTACAATAAAGCAAGAAATTGTTAGGAAAATCACAAGGAAAGGAAAATATATTTTCTATTCATTAAGTGGAAATAGATCATCACAAAGGTCTTCATCTTCATCATCTTCATATTGAGTGGGCTGAGAAGGAGGAGGAAGAGGAGGTCTTTCTGTCTTGGGGTGTTTCTGTGGATTTCCCAAGTAGCTGGGAAATCCACATGTGAGTGGACAGACGCAGTTCTACTCATGTCATTCAAGGGTCAAGAATATACTGATGCTCTGACCCCACCCACTAGAATTATGATTCTCTTGGTCTGAGGTAGGTCTTGACATCAGGGCACAGAGGGTGCTAAAAAAGGTATATACACATTTTAAGAAAGGAAATAACTATAGTACAATTGCAATACTCAACATATACCAATATCAAAAGATACAAGCCACTTGTGACCTCTGCAATTACAAGAGGTACCCAAAGTCTATGCATAATACAATATGTAAAACACAGACAGCATGACTTAAAATGTGTATACACATTTTTGGCACCCCCAGTATTTTCAAAGCTACTCAGGCTTGAGTACCACTGATGTGAAAGATTTCCTACTTACACTTTCCCTTGTTACCATCGGCACAAAATGTCAGCTATGTAGCTAAATCAATCCCATCTGTACCCTGAGCATATGTCTGTGTACACATTAAGTCATCTTGTGTTCCCCTTAGTGGAAAGAATTGCAAGAATTGCAGTTCCCCCTCTGGAATTGCAGGAAACTGAGTGAAAATGTCTTATATTGAAAATTAGGGAAACAGCAAAAGTGGGACTTCCACTTGCTGAGTCCCCTCACTCCCTGTGCATTGCTGCTGGCTCCTTCCTCCCACCTGCTCCTCCCCTTCATCACTGCCACATCCCAAGTTTAGCTATCAGCAGAGAACTGAGTAAATATCTATAGAACTGCTCCTCACTGTATTACTTTCCTGGAGAACGAGCACAAACAAGCATCTGTGTGCATGTGTATGATTGGAATTTCTAGGAGGAAACGGGAAATAAAAACAAGTATGAGAAGTAAAACTAGTATCATGAAAACTCAATTTTAAACCTTTGTCTATGTTCAGTTTTGACATTCATAGTTCAAAGATCCTGAACTTCCTTTCCATCCATCTCACTCCATCTGAAATAATCCAGGTTAATTTCTTCTGGGAAGCTTCCCTCATCTGCACAGGTCAAACTCTTCAAACGTCATTCATCTTCCAGGATCAGTCGAAACTTGAGCTGCTTTTAGAACTGGGTTACTAATTTTGGGTTTGCATGTAAGAAAGGATGGTGAAGAAAGTTCTTCATAATTTGTTCCCTGAAGATTTCTTTGCATGGCTTTGGATTGACCTCTTGGTTTTGCAGAGGTGACTCACTCTTCTTAGGAGTCTCTGTGCCAGCCTTCCCTAGGAATCTCTCTGCCAAGTTCTTCATTCAGTAACTGCCTTACACTGCTTTGTGCTACTATAATAGAAAAACCTGAGACTGGGTAATTTGTAATGGACAGGCATCTACTGGCTCATGATCTGGAGGCTGCGAAATCAAATATCCAAGAGGCAGCCTCTGGCAAAAGCCTACTTGGTGTGTCATCCCCTGGTGAAAGGCAAAGAGAAGACAGAGTAAGAGAACAAAATAGATCAAAATTGCAGCCTAAAGCTTTTTTATAATTGGCATTAATCCATTCATAAGGGTGGAGCCCTTTGTAACAGAAACAATTCCATTAAGCCTCACCTCCAAAACTGTTAAATTGGGGATTAAGTTTCTGACCCAGCTTTTTGTAAAACACATTTAGTCCACAGCAGCCACTAAGACTGGTTCAACCACACATGAAGTTCGGCATCTTTACACATCTGCAGTGGTATGAAAGTGCCCCCCCCAAAAAATTCATGTTGAAATGGAATCCCCACTGTGGTTATTTTAGGAGGTGGGGACTTTGGGGCTGCAGGTAAGTCATAAGCGCTCCACCTTTAGGAATGGCTTAGTGCCTCAAAAAAGGCTGGAGGAAGTTAGCTCAGGCCATTGTGTTCTTTACTCTCCTGCCACCTGTGGGTACAGCTGGAAGGCCCTCACTAGACACCAAATGCTGGTGCCTTGGTCTTGAACTTCTCAGTCTCCATAACTGAGAATTAAATTATCTTATTTCAGATATTTTGTTATAGCAGCACACACAAACAAGAACACCGTTTGTCTTTTGGGGGCAAAACATGATTGTAAGAAGGACTTTACCTAACAAATGCAATCAGGTAACCTGGTTTCTTGTACCCTCGATGAATCCCCAACAATAAAAAAAAAAAAATTAAAAAATAAAAACCCACCATTTGTCCCCACTATAGCATAAGTTCCAGGAGGACAAGGACTTCACCTTGACACCCCAGGACACAGAGTGGTGCCTGGTGCCTCACATATAGAGTAGGTGCTTAATACATATTTGTCAAATGAATGAACTGTCCTGGACAACTAGCAGAGCCTGGTCCCATTAGTCACTTGTAGCCTGGAGGGTGGTTGCCATCCACAAGGGCAGCCTGGGTTTTGTTTGTTTGTTTACATTTAAGACAGAATTTCGTTCCATCATGGCATCACAGCTCACAGAAACCTCAAACTCTTAGGCTCATGTGATCCTCTTACCTCAGCCTACCAAGTAGATGGGACTACAGGTGCCCACATCAACACTTGAAGAATTTTTCTATTTTTAGTAGAGATGGGAGTCTCATTCTTGCTCAGGCTGGTCTCCTAAGCTCAAGCGATGTGAGACCAGAGTGGCACCTGTGCCACCTGTGCCTCCCAGAGTGGCAGGATTACAGGTGTGAGCCAACACACCCAGCCAGGGGCAGCCTGTTTTAAGATCTATTAACTATGGGCAAATTTTGGGTTACTCATACAATAAAATCCAAAACAAACAAGGACATACTATAAGGACACGCAGATTAATTTCACAGATTTAGAATGAGTGAAAGAAGCCAGCCACAAAGAATATATTCTATCTGATCCCTTTTATACAAAGTTCAAAAACAGCAAAACTACTTGATCATGATGGAAGGGACATGTTATGAGGTGCTGGAAATGCATTTCTTCCCCTGAGTGGTAGTTGCACTGTGGGAAAGGAATTCTTATAACACTGATAGGAGTGCTGCTGTTTAGAAAATCAGGTCAGAAGCCTGAAATCCCCTACTTAGATGAAACACCCTACCCGAAATCCTAACTCTAAGGCTACCCCTATAATCCTGACCCTAAGGATACCCCATAATTCTGACTCAAACTAGAGAAGACCCCAGGGCAGTACTCTGGGCTTACTGTTCCATTCCAGCTATACTGATGAGGCTAATAAAAGCCTTTTGCACCAGATTGAGGGCAGAGTTGACACCTTTAGTCAGTCTCCATTCTCCTTTTCCCCTCTATTAAAGTCTATCCTCATCCCTGGACTGGGCACCCCTCCTTTCTTGGACAGCCTCGTCCTACTTCAATGCCAGAATCTCTCATGCCCGAAGGGTATACATATGAAAAAAAAAAAAAATCACTGTAGGAGACCAGAATATGCCATCCCAAAATATGCATCTTTGGCAGCAGGATTATCTTGAGCTGATTATTTTGAGAAATGGCAGGCTCAGGAGAAGCTTTGAACACAGAGCAAAAGCTGAACTTTTGTATGGGAACTTACTAACCATAAAGGAAATCTCCATTTGTGAGGGTGTCTCCCCAATCAGGAACAAAAGGATGACTAATCTCAAGAGACTCTGCTCAGTGGAAAAGGTGCAGACTTAAATCTTTGAAACAATCCTGGTTCCTATTTATGGTACTTTCTTGGTCACCTTCCTAAAACTTGCCTCTCTCATTCCCGGCCTTTTTTGTGTTAGCTGAAGATGCTGTGTAAGGCAGGGTTCTAAGGCACTTCCCTGAGAGGTACTTGCTTCTCTGGGTATAGATGTAATATTAATAAACTTCTTAATTTTTGCTTGTTTATCTTTTATTACAGGGGTCCCAGCTATGAACTGGAACCGAAGAAGGGCAGAGGTGCTGGGAGAATGGGGACCAACGGCCCCATTCTTGGCAAGGGAAAGCACCCCCAGAAAAAGAGGAAAATTAAAAAGTAAGCTGAGCTGGAACAAAGAACAGTCAGCTAGTTTACAATTAAGCTAGCCATTGCTAGCAAGTTTCCTGCCTTTTCTGAAATTCTAGTGTAGTAACTGACCCAGCAAGAAGACCCCTAAAGGCCCCTAACTATTTCAGCCTGAGGCCCTGTCCGTCTCAAACCCCCCTTTTTGGTTGAAATCTGAGAACAGGTTTCTGCCAAGGAAGTTCTATGAGTTCCCTGACTCCCTAGCAATGTCTAAACACAAAGATGAGAAGCTTACCTCAACCTCCCTAGCCAGCTAAACAATGGTAAAAACTCACTCAAGCAGAGATTCCCAGGAAACTGAGTTTCCCACGTACTGGGCTTTCCAAGTTGTCCCCATGGTTACTGAGCTACCCCCTTGAGCTGCCACGTAGCTACCCCCTGAGCCAACTAACTGACTGTGACTCCGCCTTATAACCCACCATGTTTTGCTTTTGTACATGCTTGCTTTGCCACATCAGCACAAAAAGGGTATAAAAGACTGCCTGCATTTCTCTTTAGGGGCCATTTGCCTTTTGGGGGCAGCGGTCCGTCTGTGCAGATGTAACCATCTGATTTGGCTGTTTGCCCTTTGAGGCAGCGGTCCGTCTGTACAGATGTAATAAATGACCATCTGATTTGGGCCATCTGCCTTTTTGCAGCAGCCCCCCTGCGCAGGAGTAAATAAAATCACGTCTGATTTGTACCCAAAGTGGGGGTCCGTATTTTTTATGGGTGGCCTCAGTTACAACAATTGTAGTCACTGCGTGTTAACTTAGCCTTCCCTGGTATCTCTGCTGGAGCCAGATGAAAGTACCAGTGTTGGGCTGTGTTCAATGAATGAAATGGTAGTTTCATAAGGTTCAACCCCATAATAAGACTGAGCTGCTTTTCATAGGATTTTTCTTTTTTGTTGTTGTTTTATCCGTTTTTATTTCCTCCACTGTGAATATTCTATTCACATCCTTTGCCCATTCCCCCGTTTTTTATTTTTATTGTATTTTTTTATTTTATTTTTTATTTTTTTGAGACAGAGCCTCAAGCTGTCACCCTGGATAGAGGGCCGTGGCATCACAGCTCACAGCAACCTCCAATTCCTGGGCTCAAGCAAGTCTCCTACCTCTGCCTCCCAAGTAGCTGGGGCTACCGGCGCCCGCCACAACGCCCGGCCATTTTTTGGTTTCAGCCACCATTGTTGTTTGGCAGGCCCGGGCTGGATTTGAACCAGCCAGCTCAGGTGTACGTGGCTGGTGCCTTAGCCTGTTGAGCCACAGGCACCGAGCCATTCCCCCGCTTTTTTAAAAGAGGGGATCTTTGGGTTATCAATTTATTGAAGTTATCTATGCATTCTGGACACTAACCCCTTATTGCATATTTTCTGAAAATACCTTTTGCTCTGCGGCTTGCCCCTTCATTTTGTTTATGTTAGTTTTTGATGATCAGAGGTTTTAATTTTAATGCAAACTTACTCATGACGCTTTGCTTGGTCTGCGCATCCTTTTTGTGTCTTGTTAAGAAATCCTCCCCTGTCCAGAAATCACAGTGATGGGCTCCTCTGTCTCAGCCAGGGTTCCCGAGAGAAACAGAACCGACAGAGGATATCTAGACCTATGTATATATCTGTACTTAACTACCCAGGCAGATAGACAGATGAGGGGAGAACTGATAGGAAACTGACTTACACAGTGATGGCGGCAGACAAGTCCCACCACCTGCCCACTGGAGACCCAGGAAAGCTGGTGGTGTCATCCCAGAGGACAAAGCCCTGAGAACCAGGAATGCCAAGGGCATAAACCCCTCTCGGGGGGCTGGAAAAAGACCCCTGCTCAGGAAGGTAGGCAGCATGAATTCCTCTTTCCTCTGCCTTTGTGTTCCTTTCAGGCCCTGGACAGACTGGGCAAGGCCACCCACATTGAAAAGCCCATCTTCTGAACTCCGTCTGCTGGCTCAAATGCTGACTGCATCCAGAAACACCCTCACAGATACACCCAGAATCAATGTTTAATCAAATATCTGGGCACCCCATGACCAGACCATGATAAAATTAACCATCATACCTTCCTTCTCTTCTAGAAATGTTAAAAGTGTACATTTCATATCCAGGTCTTTAATTGTTCTGGAATGTATCCTTTGTGAGCAGTGTGATGTGGAAACACAATCTAATCTCTTTTCCATGCTGATAACCAGGTATCCTGGCCGGCCGATGGCTCTGTGCTTCCTGCTGGTGGCCGCCCTCTGCCGCAGCGGGCCCTGTGAAGCCTGCTCCCGGCTCCCGGCTCCACCCCATCATGCTGCTTCTCCTTCCCGCTGAACAAATCTGCCTTTCTTGCCGCAGCTTTGTAAGACTTGGGAGTTTAAGGTGCAAGGAACCACAACTTGTTCTTCCAGAGTGCCCTGGTCTTATTTCCAGCCCTGTCCTTGTTCAGGAATAAACTTCATAAAGTCAGCTTATCAAGTGTCGTTAAAAAGCAAACACAAATCTGGTGGAGAAAGATTTTCTTGGAATTCTACTGAGTGAATGGATTAAGTGAGAACATATGACATCTTTAAGAGACTGAGTATTTCTACCCAGGAGCTTAGGGTATTAGCTCATTCTTTCTTTCCAACTGCTTAGGATTTCATTCTGGAGATGAATCAAAAATGATTTAAGCAGTTCCCTGCTGATGAGTGCTCAGACCGAGTTCAGGTTTTTCTGTCATAAGCAATGCTGCCATGATTCCGTGCATAGATCTTGGCATGCGAGTGAGAGGGTGTCGATAGCACAGATCCTGGAAGTGGTTTGCTGGGTCATATGTACAAGCACTCAAAGTTTGGGACATGTGCCAAATTTCCTTCTGGAAAGATTATACAATTTAGCTTGTAAGTGACTGGTCTTCACGTGTGAACACAGGCCCTGGGCTGGTAGGATTTGGTTCATCCTGACCCCACTCGCAGGCTGGGATTTGTGGAGGTGCCATAACAGCAGCCTGATGGCCCCCACACCTGCCCCTCTACCCTTCTCATGGGTAGGGCTGCGAGGTCAGGGGCTGAGGGGTCCAGTTCCTCCTCGGACCATCCTTGTAGC
This sequence comes from Arctocebus calabarensis, assembly GCA_963573935.1. NCBI lineage: Eukaryota > Metazoa > Chordata > Mammalia > Primates > Lorisidae > Arctocebus > Arctocebus calabarensis. The sequence goes on from CAUYON010052848.1 coordinate 18,803, forward strand.
CCTGGAGTAAGATCCAACCTGAGCCTTCCATGGGGTGTAAATTCCACAAGGGACAGACGCTATCCCCTGGTGTGCCCATGCACAGAGGCCGATTGTGACATTCATCAGGATAATGACACGTCCAGCTGCAGTAGTGTCCAGGCTTTACACTTGGCAGAAACTTTGCTACTCCTGTTAGCAAGACACCCCAGTGTCCTCAACGCGTCTTCTCTAGCCTTCCCGAGGTACCTGTGAGCCTCCAGAAGCCAGGAACTAGAAAGCCACATCCCCTCTGTGCCCAGGTCTGGACGGCCTTGCAACCTGACCTCCTGCAAGAGCACACACAATCTTGAACATTCCTTCTGCCACTTCTGCTGTCAGTGTGCTCAGGCGGCAGCCCAGATTCAGAGGGTGGGGAGATTACCTGCACCTCTCAGAGAGGGGGGCAGCACCCACATACTGGATGGAAGGAACTAGTGGAGGCATCTTTGGAGCTAGTTACCTGCCACCTTTGTCGGTATGTCAACATCAGCAGTAATAGATGCCACCTGTTACTTTCTGATCTATGCCAGGCATCAGACAAGGGACTGTCTTTCCAGCTGCCTTCCAGATTTCTGTTTTTATCCCTGTTCTATAAACTGAGATGCCAAGAGGTTGGGCGGGGCCTATGGCTCAGTGAGTAGGGCGCCGGCCCCATATGCCGGAGGTAGCAGGTTCAAACCCAGCCCCAACCAAAAAAAAAAAAAAAAAAGTCATTAAAATTAAATAAAATTAAAATTCATTCCTTTAAAAAAAAAAAAAAAAAGATGCCAAGAGGTTTGGTGTCTTGCCCAAGGCTTTGTAATAAGCAGCAGCGCCAGGGTTCAGACGCGCCTCCTTCTCGTCCAAGAGGCCTTGCTCTTCCTACCACCGCAGAGACCTCCTTTCGTTATGTTCTAGGGTATTTCTTCAAGGGCACTAAAATTGCTTCAGCTGTCCCATATGTCTTAATTTTTCCAAACTATTTTGGTTGTGAAATACACCATACAAAGTATGTAAAGCAAACCTCCCTGCGTCCGCCACCCAGGGCAAGAAATAGACCGGCCAACACCCCTGCCGCCTCCCCCACTGTCCTGAGTGCACGTCCCCCTCCCTGGGATAACCACTACCCTGCTGGCCGTGGTAATTGCTTCCTTCTTTTTCTTTTGAGCTTTACCATCTAATTATGCAGCCCTAACAATATAGTTCAGCTGTGTCTGTGTTTGAATGTTATATAAATGGAATCATACAGTAAGTATTCTTTTATGTCTGGCTTTTCCCCCTGAAAACTGTGCTTGTAGGTTTATCCGTGTTGTTTTACAAGTTCAGCTTATCCATGTATTGGGGGGCAGGTAGTGTCGCTTTGCTTTACTGCAGGTATTTCACTGCACAGGTGCACACACCTCAGCTGTCTTCCCTGGGTGGGCCTGTGGGGCCTGGGGCAGATGTGTGTGGCATCCAGGGGCCTTCCCAGGAGTGGAATCACTGCCTCACAGGGTGGGTGGCTTCGGCTTCCCCAGACCCTACAGGGCAAGCGTCCCCGCAGCCTTGCCTCCTTACCAGCACCTCCATGGACAGACATTTTCATTTTTATCAGTTGGGTTACCGTGATAGTGCAGCGTGGTACCATGCCACCGTCCAAGAGCACAGAATGTGGATAGACAGGATTGAACAGTGACACCCTCTGTGCCCAGGAGGCAGGTCGGTGTCCCAGCTCCCCTTCCCCCTCCTGAGCTACTAGAAGATCTCTCGTAACTTCTAATGATTAAGGCGACACTCGGAGATAATCAGACCTGTCTGTGTTTTGTAATGTGGCAGCAAAGGTGGGGAGCAGCTTTGAGTCCAGCCCGAGGTACTCTGACCACAAGGCCTAGGGTTGGTCCTCTGCCCTCTCCCCTCCCCAGTCTCAGGAGCCGAGCAGGGCAGCTGTTGCCACTATGCGACGGCGTAGCAGGAATGAGGGTCACGCCTCACAGACATCCTCTGCTGAACTGTCCCTCCATGGCCAGACCCCTTGGTAAGTGGTTCTGATGAAGCAAGAGCCAAATGCTGCCTCTCATTCATTCATTCTCTTGTCCCCTTCTCCCCCTTACCTTTACCAGCTGCTCCCTGCAGAGTAATAACAGCCGGTATCATTGAGTACTTGCGAGGTGCCAGGCTCTGTTCCCAGCATTTCTGGCTATATTAGCTCATTTAACCCTGATGCAACGCTGGGAGGTACAAGGATTTTCCCACTTGACAGACAGAAAAGTTCAGTCCATCACCCAAGGTCACACAGCTCTCAGACGGTGGAGCCGGGACCAAACTCAGACACAGACTGGAGGGCCAGCACTCAGGGGCGCTGGGCTGTGCCACCCCCAGTACCCTGGGCTCAGGGGACCCAGAAACAACCCCGGGCCCCACGCGGCAGGGGGACTCGACACCACAAGCTCCCCAGCACAGGGCAGCCAGATGATCACAGAAATAAAGAGGGGGACAGTCAGTCAGAAACAGCCACACAAACACATGCTTTCAAACCTCAGAGTAAGTGCGAATTCACAGAAAGATTCGCAAAGACAAGATAATTTGGTGTGTTTGTGACCACTAAGAAACCGACACTGGGACATTTTGAGTAAACGCATTGGTGCTATTAACTCCTCGCTTTATCCCGCGGGTCACCAGTCTTCCCCAAAGGCCCTTCTTTCTGCCTCAGGGCCCCCTCCAGGACACCGCACCACATTGGCTTGTCTCCTCTGCCTCCTTCGCTTCCTCCGGGCTGTGACAGCTCCTCAGACACTCCTTTCTAACGGCCTTAGATGTTTAAGGAGTGCTAGTCAAGCGTTTTGCAGGAACTCTCTCAGCTCAGTGGCCTGACATCTTTCCTGAGATCAGGCTGGGAGGAAGGCCGGGGGGAGCAGGTGAGGGGCAGCCCCAGCACATCACGGTGTGCTGTCAACACGACTGGTCACCTCTGATGTTGAGCTTGGTGAGCTGCCCAGGGTGGCCTGTGCCGCGTCCCCACCGTCCACTCTGCCCTCTCTGGAAGAAGTCGCCAAGGGCAGCCCACCCTCCCTGCTGTGTGGGGCGGGCCAGCATCTTGAGCATCGGTCTGGGTCCCATTCTGACGCTGCTTTGTTTATCTGACGTTCTGCTCTAATCACTCCCGCTTCAGCCGTCGGACGCTCTGCGGGGTCGGACCCTGTCTCCCTGTGACGTGTCCCAAGCTCTTATTTTTGAGCAGTTCTCTACTTTGCGACCCCACACAGAGCCGCGGGCTTACTGTGTGTGCCTCCTGCTCCCTCGTGGGAGCAGCCATTTCCCCGGGCTCTGCAGGAGATCAGAAACCAGGAGCTGAGCGCTGGTGTGTCCGCTGCAAATCAGGCATCAGCTCAGCCTCTCTCGGCAGACACAGCAGGACGCAGCCGCACGCCCGTCCCGTGTGTCTGTGACCGTGTCTGTGACCCTCCGTCTCTCTCAGCAGACACAGCAGGACGCAGCCGCGCGCCCGTCCCGTGTGTCTGTGACCCTCCATCTCCCTCAGACTCCTGTCCCCGTGTTTCTGTGACAGTGTCTGTGTCCCTCTGTCTCCAGCCACATTAAGCCAACTAACCCAAGTTCACAGTGACGTCTCTGCCTCCAGCCGGGGGCCTTGCAGTTTATTGTCATGTTCCCCTCAGCTCGCTTGTCACCTCCCCCTCCAGCAGAAAGAGACCTGGAGCCCACTGTCCCCACTACTGGCTGCCTCCCCATGTGGTGCAGTGGCTTCAGAAGTGCCACATCTGCTCCCGTGAGCAGCCGCCTTCCCAACCACCGAGCCGCTTACACACAGTCCCTACTTTCTTTGGTCTTGCGGTTTCTAGTCAAAATTCCACTTTCTAACGTTGCTTAGCTCGGAGCCTCTGCCCGCTCCTCTGGTCCCTTCAGAGAGGTCCTGCTGGATGTGTGTGACACGCCAGTCGTCCTCACACTCCACAGCCCACCCCCTCACCATCTGGCCGGGCTCTGCAGTCCCACGCCTGCAGGTCTGCCCCCAGCAGTCGGTTGCGCTGGTTTTGACAGACGCAGGGGCAGGTATGGGCCACCGCCACTCCACACCGGCTCTCGCCTCTCCGACGCCTCCTCCTCCTCGTGCTTCCCTCTCCTGTCAGCCGGGCATCCACACACCAGTTCTCAATCTTGACAGCTTGGCCTTTTCCATAGTATCATACAAATGGGGCCGTGCGCTGTGTGGCCTCTCTGTGCCTTCTTCCACGCAGCACAGTGCACCTGAGATGCTTGTCGCTGCCTGCGTGAGCAGCGTGAGTCATGGCCACGCCTGATCGTTGGTGATTACAAATGATGCTTCCGTGAACGCTCAATGCAGCTTTGGGTGGATGTGCGTTTTTGGTTCACTCGGTAACCACATGGGAGTGCGAATCTGGGTGACAGGGTAGAGCTATGTTTAATGTTATAAGGAGAAACTGCCCAGCATCTCCCAGAGTGGCCATAACACTTTGCTCACCAGCAAGAGGGTCCTGCCCACACCCCGGCCAGCATTTGCTGCTGCTGTTTGCCACCACCCCCCTGGCATGCTTTCGTTTGTACTTCTCTTGACAAATGATGGCGAACACTTGTATGCTGACTGCCATATATTTGCTGAAGTGTTTTCTCCAGACCTTTGGCCCTTTTTAATTGAATTTTTCCTTATTACTGAGTTTTATGAGTTCCAGGACCAGTATTCTAGGCACCAGCCCTTACCAAATACAAGATTTGCAAATATTTATTCCCAGCTGTGGCTTGTCTTTTTCTTTCCATGAGCTTACACCTTTGACTTCTTTCATCTTGTTAGATGAATCTCGTTAGATTTCCACTTAGGTAATTCAATTGGGGGGGGGGGGTGTATGTTACTCAGCTGCTTTTCCACAATAGTATAAAGACAGTTCAATTGAAAAAGGTCTTTTCAGCACCTAGAGCACAATTGGACCTCAATATGAAAAAAAGAAATCAGCCTCAACACATACCTCTCACTAAACAAATCAAAACAGAAAGTGTCCTTAGCCCCATACAAACCACGATCCCCCTGACCTCCCAGCCAGGGCCGCCAGCTGGAGCCGTGTGGAGGGCTGGCGCTCGGGGCTCTGCCATTCACCAGATAAGTGACGGGCACATCACATACCCTGCTGGGCCTCAGCTTCCTCAGCTGCAAAATTAGGAAACAACTGAACTTCCTAATAGGTTGTCTTGAGGATCACACGAGATAATTCACAAAACACACTTAGAACAGTCACTGCCATAGAGTATCAAGGTCTTAACAGTGATAATACACCCGCCTCCTGGCCCCTGTACCCCATGGCCCAGCCCCTCCCCGGAACCCTCCCCTAGGATGGCGTGAATGTGATCTCCAGGGTCCTTTCCTGGTCCGAGTAGGCTGACCCCTGGGACTCTCATCTGTCTCCATAGTAAGGCTCCTTGGAGGGCCTAACACCAGATCTGGCCGTAGCCTGGTGCCTCACGGGGTCACTCTCTGGGCTGGGCAGAGGCAGGACCAGCCTGTGGTGTGGACTCCAGCAAGTAGGGAGTCCCTACCCGTGGGCTGAGCATGATGCCACTGTTCAAAGAAGGGAGTCGGGGTTCAGAGGGGACATAGTACCCAGGGTCACGCAGCTCTGGGTGTGGAACGAGGGCCATTTCATGGCACGGCCTCCCTGCACAGGCTTTGTTAGCTGCCCAATAGCCAGAGGCTGGCCCTGCATCAGAGGAGCCTGCCAAGGCGGGCAGAGGGGCCACGCTGCAGGGCCAAGACGAGCTGCGTTTAATCACGCCTGACACGTTCTTGAAGTGACACAGAGGATTCTCAAGCCACTCCTCTCCCCAGCAAAGCAGCAACATGTTCACAGGATGAAAAGACTCCCAGTAAAGACAGACCCAGTGACGTGTCAAGTACTTCCAGTGTGACAACTGAAAGCAGTTTTGCTATTGGGATTCGATAGGGAAGAAGCATCTCCACTTTGACCAACTGTCCCCACGTGCGGCCCCATCTGTCTTCAGCACAATCTGTGGCCAAGTGGCTCTTGCACGATGCTGATGGCGGCTACGGGGACCTTTTCCTCGTGGCTCCGTGAGGGCCAGCCTGCGTCCTGCCCTCTCACAATATCCATCCCAGGGGACTCTTAGGCACGCCTACTTCCCTGCAGAGTCTACCATGCACCCACCAGAGATGAAACACGCACCCCGCCAGGCTCTGGGCCACAGCTGGCAGCCACAGGGCCGATGTCCCAGTCCCTCGTCCAGCTGGCCAGAAGGCTTCCTGTGTGCTTCCCCACCCAGCCATGGTCATAAGACCCCTTCTTCCAGCCCCAAGACCCCCCTGATCATTTAGCAGGAGCAGGGCATGTCGCCCATGGATAAAGAGGAGGACCGTGGCCATAGACAAGCCTGGGTTAAACCACCTCTGCCCCACCTCACGCATCGTGCCGCTCAGGTGGTGGTCACTGCCCTGTGAGTCTCAGTCTCCTCATCTGTAAGAGGAGGCCTGAGGGCCTGGTGACAGCTGCCTGATGGATCTGCTGAGCAGATTCAGGAGTGGGGGGACAGCTCCATGGATGGCAGCTGCTACAGGGCCGCTCCGTGACCCCTGCCCCTGGTCAAACTGGATACCCAGAGCACCTGGCCCTGGCCCTGATGGCGTGAGGGTGCCTGCCCCTTCAGGTGGGTGGCAGGACTCTGCAGACCTTGCTCCCGACCCCTCCTGACCTGGGCCTGGCATGCAGCTGGTGCCCTGCCCACATGGGCTTCTCACCTTCTCCAGTGAGACAGCCCTCTGAGGAGACCAGCAGGCGGTCGGAGAGAACCTGCCATTTATTTCCTTAGAAGTGGATGGAGCTGGCATCCTGGAACCCCAGCAGCAACTCCCTGCCCTTTTAGGTCTCACTTTCTCATCCAAAAACAAAAGGTCAGCTGTCCTCTGCACTCCCAGCTGGCGCAAGTGCCTTCCTTCCAGACATGGTGAGTAATGTATCAAAGGGCTTGCAAATGTCCTGCCCCCAACCAGATCTGCGGTTAAGAGAGAAAATGCCTGTGATCCTCAGTGACTTCCTGGACTGCCTTCCCACGCATTTCCATATCGTCCTGTGTCCTGCTCCCTTGGCCAGCCCTGCGTCTGGGCAGTTTTAATCGCTGCTGGCCTAGGAGCAGCGTCCACTGGGACAGTGACTGCCAAGGGACAGGACAGACTCACAAAAGGAGAAGCAACAACCCAGAGAGGGCAAGGAAGATGCCCAAGGCCACACAGTGTGGTGAGGGTGAGCTGGCAAGGCCAGGAGGCCATCGGTGCCCCTGACCATCCTCAGGTGTCTCCCTGGGGTCTCCTGATCTTCTTGTGCCAGGACTCAGTGTGGCCACTGGGCATCTCTACCCGGTCAGACTCATCATCTGTGGACCACTGAATCTCTGGGCTTCTCTGGATAATTCAAACCTAACCCTGGCCTGGCCCAGGCTGACTCCAGGGGTCCCGGGGGAGCGGCAGGCCTCGTGCATGAGGATGAGCTCACCCTGCACGTCTGGTCCCCAGATGCCCCAGCTGAGACCTCCCCTGCCTTCTTCAGGATCTTCCTCTGATCCCTGCCCAGGGCACACATTCCACAGCTTGTCCTCAGGAGACAAAGGTCTGCCGTGTTCAGCCTACAGAGCCCAGGCTGTGGAGGGCCCAGCCCGGATAGCCAGTGGATTTCACCCTCAAGCCACTGGGCTCCCACTTGACCCTGACCACAGAGCTGAGCAGAAGGGGTCAGGTCGAGAGTGTGGCGGGGAACAGAGTGAGACCCACCCAGGGACCACAAGTCAGCTGGGAACATGGTCTCTCTTGAGCGTCTCTCTGCTGGTTGGATGGGGCAAGTGCATGGACCCTGGCCAGTCCAGGGCTATCTGGGCAGTACTCCAAGCAGTCAGCTCCCAAGGCCCGCCAGTGTCCATACCAGTGGGAATCTCTTCTGTCCTACATAACAGGCTGCCCAAATCATCTGCTCTGTCCTCCAAGCAGGCCCACATCTGGGGGCCAGTCAAGGCAGACTCAAATGATCTCACTCAAGTCCACACAGGGCCCTGCCCAGCCCCCACCCACCCCTGCGTGCTTGCCTAGGCCACCCCTTGGATCTTCGCTTCATCTGCACCCTCGACCTCTAATCATCCCCTCTGGCCAGGGTCCACCCCTGGCTTCATGTTGGCTGGCCCTGACGCCTTCATTGCCCAGGCCACCAGGCTGAGGTGTGCCCCCAGCCTTCTTGCACAGAACCCTGGGACTCACCTCCCTGTCTTCCCGGACTCCACCTCTGCCCCCTCCCCTGCCACCGCGGGGCGGCCCCCAGCCCACAGCACCCCTCCCACTACTCTGCCTAGGAGCGCTTCTGGCAGGAAAGGGCAAGGAGAGAGTCAGCTGTTAACCTGGAGGGTTGCTGCAGAGGTGTCTGTAACTGCAAGGCCATCCCGTCCTTACATGTTTTTCTGCAACAAATAGAAAGGCAAATAGAACCTTCTGGACTCACACAGAGAATTCCCTCTGGGTTCAAAGCTGCCCCTGATGAGTGGGAGTTCCAGGGAGCACTGGGGCTTACGGGAGCACTATGGCTTACAGGAGCCCGTGCACCAGGGAGAAGTTCGGAGGGACTTTGAGTCCCACCGGTAGTAGCCCAGCCCTGAGGACTCGCTTGTTAAGTGTCTGAGAGCACCGGGTTGGGACAAGGGGCTGCCCCCTGCCTTGGCCTCTCAGAACACTGAGAGTCTAGCCATGACCACCACTGCCTATCGCCCCTCCCACCACCCAACCCCACACGGAGGCCCGTCCACACTGGGGCCTGGTGCCCCTCCCACAGCCCGACCCCACACGGAGGCCCATCCACACCGGGGCCTGGTGTTCCTCCCACAGCCCGACCCCACACGGAGGCCCGGTGTTCCTCCCACAACCCGACCCCACACGAAGGCCCGTCCACACCAGGGCCTGGCATTCCATAGGCACTCAAGTAGACCTGCTGCATGCAGGTCTGGTGACAAGTGTCATACTGACCAATCCACTGCCCTCAGGACACTCAGGGTGGCTCTTGGGGCAAAGCCCAGTCTGACTTCTTCACGGCAACTGCCTGAGCTGACAGCAGCTGGGGGAGGGGTTTGGGGACCATGTCCACGATTGTGGGGCCATCCGGGCTCCTGCTGCCTCTGAGGCCCTCAGAGCCTGTGGCCCCAGCTGAGCGAGAGGCTCAGCTGTGGCCATTCTCTACCAACCTGGCCCAGCCCCTGGTCAGCCTCTCTCACTTGCAAAACCCAACCCTAAAATGCTGAGCTTCTTGGGCTCAGAATCTAGTCTTCCAACCGCTAACCAAGTCTTTCATGAGGCCGGCAGTGCTGAGCTGGCCATGGGGAGCCGGGGGGAAGGCCCAGCCCTGCCCCAGGGAGTCCCAGTCCAGGACAAGCAGGTCTGAGGATGCAGGCGCAGCTGGGACCTGGTCTTCACTTTGGCAGATGCTAGCATGGACACCCAAAGGCCCACTGGAGGAGATGGCGCCCAGGACATGCTCAGACGGTGTCCAGCATGCAGCTTGTCCTGTCTTCAGGTCACCGTAAGCGGGTTACATGGAGGTGCCCAGCCACACAGACCTAGACCCTCTCCATCCCGCTCTTGGAGGACACTCCACGTCTCTTGGTGCCTGTCCACACCTGCCCAGCCTAGCTGAAGCCTAGGAGGAATAAGGAGAGGCAGCTGTCCTGCAAGCCCCTCAGACTTGGGAGGACCCCAGGTCAGCAGGCCAGGTCACTGTGTGGCTGGGAGTGTGGGGAGTGAGGGGACAAGGAGACCTGTGGGGTAGGGACCCCAGGCTGCCCCCACCCGCCTGTAACTGTGCTGACTGGGTTTCCCTTCTTGCCATTTCAATCATCTCAAAGCAATTTCCTCTCTCATCTGGACACCGATTCCTCTCCAGATGGTGTCCTCCTCGGTCCCCTCTGCTGGGTCTGGGGCCAAGCCCAGTGGCTAAGGCACATCAGAGACCATTGTTAGGAAGGGCAGCACGGCGGGTCGGCAGGAAAGGGCTGGCGGCAGTGCGCGTGCTTGGAAAGGGAAGTCCTCTTCCAGAAAGGCGGGGGATGGGAGAGCCAGTCCCACCAAACCAGGCTCAGTGGCCACAACTATGCCATAAGCACATTTTTAGACTGTGAGTCAGCTATTAATAGAGTGATTTTTTTAATCACTCCAGAAGGAAAGTTGATTTATACCTCTTCTCTGTGCAGCAGCCAGAGGGAGGTGGGTCTGAACCAGGCTTGGGGTGGAGGGAAGGGGGCAGAAAGCCCCAGCCCAGCCCCTGGCCCCCAGAGGGGCTGGACAGACGTCTCAGTCCACTGTTCCTAAAGAGACAAGGCTCCTGACATGGGGAGCAGGATAGAATGCGTCGTCCCATCAACTAGAGCACCACATTGGACCCCGCACTAGCCACCCTACTGCTGCTACTGCTGGAGCTCCCAGTTACAGGGAAAATAAATCAATTGCTTAAGTTGCTGTCTTGTGTCCCCATCCGAGCCCAGCTGTGTGGATACTGAAGGATGAGTGGGACAAACATTGTGTGTAGGAAAGGGCAACACATATGGAAAAGAAAGTTCTCGATTTAAACAATAGCTGTCACATTTTGCCTGAACCAGGAGGGCAGGGACCCAAGTAGAGAGTGGGACATCCAACCAGGCTGTCTGTGTCTCCAGGATGGCTGAGGACACACACGCGAACCGCTCCCAGTAGTGGCTCTCACTTTGGGGTGGGGGAAGGGTCATGTGCTGGTGGCCGGGCCATCTCTGGAGCCCTGGAGTCATCACCCTCCATCCATACTGGAGCCAGATCCCCTCTCCTGAGGAGGACGCCACTCCCCACCATGAGGGCTTCTGCATGGAGGCTCCTAGGACCCCTGGGGTCTCCACTTGGAGGACAGGAGGGGCCTGAACCCAGTGACTCAGCCCCTACCTGCACCCCCTGTCTGCCAGCCCTCTCTGCCACCCACCAGCTGCATGTCCTGGGTCTCAGTTGCCCCAACTCCACGCCAAAGGCTATCATAGGTCTTCAAAGGTCCATCAAAGGTCTTCCTTAGACGGGAAGCATGGGCGGCACGGAACTGCTAAGAGGTGCTGGTAACAAAGCACTGCCCAGAGCAGATAGCAAGTAGCCAGTGCCCACTTCCCCGTCCTCCTTGGTCCCACGACAGACACTGAGGGTCACAGCTGCCCCTCCTGCAGACTCAGGCGCACCCCAGAGTCCTTCTCAACATAGCCCTCTAGGCCACCTCGCGTAGGGGTGCTCGTCCAAGAGACAGCTTTGCCCTCCCTCTGCATCACACCTGAGCTCACTCGGAGTTGGCATGGACACAGGTGCACAGTTGCACAGAGCGCTTGGGAGAGCAGGTGGAGGTAGAGTCTGGGGCGGGGGGCAAGGATGCAAGGCCAGAGGTGCCAAGTGATCCAGGATCATTTGGGCAGAGGCGACCCCTGAGGCACGGATGAAGACAATCTATGTACACACAGCCAGCAAGACAAAGGGAGGGGAGCAGTGGCAGACACAGAGAAGGGGCAAGGCCACACAGGGCCCAGCAGACAATGAAAGTTATGTTCATTAGGAAGAAAATCATGTTAATAGTGGGAAAGGATACAGACTTGGTGCAGGTACTCAGAGTGAATATTCCAGCAAGACACAAAGGAAAAGAATCTCTCTGCCAGGAATTCTGCAGAGCCGACCTCCAGGAGGCCCTCACCAGGGTCCCTGCGATAGTTACCCGGCCAGGGAAGGCCTTCAGAGCCCAACCACAGATGGCAGGTGCTCACTGCCCCCACTAAAAGAGGGTGAGAAGTAAGAGTGCCCAGTAAGAGTGTACCTGCCCCCAGTGGCTGCCTTGGTGTCTCTGCTGTGCTGGGCGTGTTCTGTGTGTGTCCCTTTATTTCAGCTGATGTGGGGCTGAGGGGTTCCCTTTCTCTCACAAACCACCCCTAAGGACTTGAGACAAACTGTTCCCAAAGGAAATAGTCCTGATGAGCGACCCTCAGCTCCTCCACAATGATGGGGTGTACCCCATCCCCACCACAACGTCCCTACCACCCCTGCCCAGCCTCAGACTGGCACAGAGGGGCAACTGGGCTAGCAGAACTCCGAGACAGAGACCTCAGCGGGTCACAAGAAAGACTCGCCTATGAACACAGGGGACTCCAGGGGCTCTGGCTGTCCAAGAATCCACACCAGCCCCCGCAGATCTGTGGTATTCCGAATAACACCCCGCCAGAAGCCAGAGACAAGGGCCTTGCAGAAAGACAGGCTCTACTGACATCTGTAGCCAGACAGGCTGGGCACCAGTAGCAGAAGGCGCCAGAGCCAGAAGAGAAAGAAAACTGACACACAGACTCGGTGCAGACAAGAAGGTGGACTCGAGTCAGACCCGCCGTGGCTCCATCACTAAATGTGTGGCCGTGGAAAGTCCTGTCTGCTCCTGCATTTACTCATCAGTAAAGTGGAGATAAAGCCCCACCAGGCTGCAGTGACAGCTGTGCACGTACACTCACACTTACACACAGTGCCCCATGTGGGATGTGGGGTTCACTCCATGCTGTGCCAGAGGCTGTTCAACAACCAGCTCCCTGGGAAACAGAAAACTAAAAGGCAGCCACATTTTATGCTGATTTCCGTGGTGGAAATAGTCACACCTTGCCAAATTGCAAGCTCTCCGTGTGATGTCACCAGGCCTGGAGCTGGGAAGAGACCCACACAGTCAGTCCTGGAAGTCCGTGTGCCCACTCGTGTGCGCCGCTGCATGTACGGGGCCAGCCCCAGGCCACGCCCCAGGAAACTGCCGGCCTCGTGGAGTGGTGGAAGGGCATTTTGCTGACACAGCTGAGGCATGAGCTTGGAGAAACACCTTGGGATGGTGAGGGCTATGGTTCAAATGTCTGTGTCTCCCAGAATTCACATGCTGGCGCCGAAGAGCCCATGTGATGGTACGCAAGGGCGTGGCCTTCAGGAGGGGACAAAGCTTTAAGGATGAGGTTAGTGCCCTTACAATAGGCCCTTTAGTGTCCCTCTGCAAGAGGGGGAGCACTGAAGCATTGCCCAGAGGCAGAGAGCTGTCCTCACCAGACACCAGAGCTGCCAGCACCATGACCTTGGACTTCCCAGCTCCAGAGCTCTGAGCAATAAATCCCCTCTGCTTACAGATTTCCTCATCTAAGGTGTTTTGTTGCAGCAGCAGAAATGGGGTAAGACCATGAGGCTGGGACGCCTTCCCCCAGGACACAGTACAGCCCAAGTCAGTGAGCATTAGATGAGGGTATGGGGTCATGCATGCATGGGCCAAGGGTAGGAAAAGGGGACATCCAGCCCAGCAGTGCCTGGTGAGGGGCTGGAGCAGTTATCGTCCTCGCCCCCTAACTGTGGGCTCGCCCCAGACGTCCAGCTCTCAAGGACACAGGGAGTGTCCCCCCTGACTCCCCCTGTGCCTGCCCTCTGGCCCCTGCGGGCTCCTCGCACCAACAGACTAGCAAGTTAGGAAGAAGATGGTCACAGGCAGGGCCCTTGACCAGGGGCTACTGGCCTTGCTCATCACCTGGGGCAGGAAGGACAAAGTAATCAACTCTGTGCACTCCCCTGACCACATGTGGTGGTCAGGCGTGACAGCCAGTGAGTGAGAAGGGCATGGTGGCCAGGGGGCTGGCCTGGCAGGGGAATGGACAGCCCGTCAGACTTCCGGCTAGACCAGCAGAGGTGACAGGCAAGGGTGAGGGCTGTCAAGGATGGGCGGTGGAGGGGGATGGTGCGTTTCAGTTTTGCTGGGAGTGGTAGAGGCTGGAGGGATGCTCACCAGTTCTGGTGAGTTTCCCCTGGAAAGCTGAACCTCGAGAAAGTCTCTCCCCAAGTAGAGAGATGTGCCCTGTGGGGTGAGAGGGAGAGCAGAGCAAGATAGGATTCTGGGGGCTCCAAGTCCAAGGCTCTGGTTTGCCCGTGGAAGCGCCCATTGCCCATAACCCATAGCCCATGCTGGAGGCTCTCTGGCAACTCCCCTGGACCAATGGGAACTGAGTCTCTCTCGGTGAGTGCAGGAACAGAGGCCCGGGGCTCCTTCAACATAGGAAATCTCCAAAGGGACACCCGAGATGCAGAGGCACGCGGTGGTGGGCCGAGGCCCCTGCAGGGTGGCACCACAGCCCACATCGTCCCTGTGCACAGTCCTGTGTCCTCCCACCTTTCTAGGTGCTGGTCCAAGAAGCTTTTCCCCCAAAACTGTCTGTACAGGATTCTGGGCAAGTCCCCACACTATCAGGAACGGTTCCCTCATGGGTGTAAAGACAGGAGACAAGCCCAGCAAGACAGGGCTCTGTCCACACCCATGGCTGGGAGCCCCCCTGGCAGCTCCCAGTTAGCGCCCCAGAGCACATGAAGACGCATCCGTCTTGTCCATCCTCAGGACCCCTCCAGCCTGTGGGGCAGGTGGCTCCCAGGAGCATCGCCCCTGAGGGTGGGGCCGCTGTGGTGTGGGTGTCCTCGGGGCACAGGTGGTTCCCAGGGAGGGCCTCATCTACTCAGCTGCTCTGATGTGAGTGCTTCCCATGCACCGGACAAAAGGCAGGGGACCGCCTGTTCCTTGACTCCCTCTCTCAGGGCTGTTGGAAGGAACTGCAATAAAGCAGCTATGGAAAAAAGGCAGAGCTGCTCCTCGGGGCGCGTACGGAACTCTTGACTGAGAGTTTCAATAAGCTCCGGAGCCAACGTTTTATTTCACTAGGAAAACATCTGAGATTCAGCTGAGAAACAGAGAACAATGGTCTGTGCACACTCTCGGCTCCCTGCTCCGGGGAGGGGTCTCGTGTGGGATCGGGCCTGCCTGGTCCCCAGCACAGGTCAGCAGGAGCAGGGACCCACCCTGGGGGGAAGCAGGTTTGGGCAGCCTCTTCTCTGTGTTTTCTGAAGCACCGAGGGGTCCTCCGGGGAAACTCAGAGGCCGCCCTGGAGGCATCAGGTCCCCCAACAGTGACTTGCCCGTCCCTTTCCCAGTCCACCTCATGCCCTGGACTCCCACATCTGAGCTCACGTGGCTCAGGAAACGCAAAGCACGCTGTCACACAGTGGACAGCCACACTCCTGGCAAGGTCCCCATTGGAAGTGCAGAAGCAAGACCGCCACGTGCCAGCCGGGCATCCAACCACCCAGGGCCACGTCGGCAGCACACCGGGACCCCTTGCTGGGGGAGGGTAACCACGGCAACCCCGTCAGCGCTAACTCATTCTTTCACGACACACAATCGCTCTGTTGATAGGAAGAGCGCTGACTGCATACTCTGCTTTTCCATGCAGGATACTTCACCAGGAAAGAATGCAGAACCCACCAGAACGAGCACACACTGCAGTTTCCCGTCAACCACATCTGTCAGAACAGGATGGCGGGGCTCTCCTGCCCTCGCAGCCTGGAGAAGGCATAGGTGGCCACGGTAGCAGGGCCACTGCCTGGCAAGGAAGGGTCCTCCCACCGAACGAGGGTGCCCGTCCCGGGCCTGGAGTCTGTCACCAGGCCAGACCACCTCGGCACTCACTCGTCAGGACAAAACCTGCACCACCCAGACAGGAGCAGAGAGAGCGAGGTCTCCTCCCACGGTGAGGCCACGAGCCCTGAGCTGTGGTGCTCCGGGGGAGGCACGCATTTGTCTCCTTGCAACGTGAAGTTCAGATTCAGGAGGGGTAAGATGAGTTTCAGATGCTAAAAATAATCTTTGGGGACTTTTCAAGGAACAGAGATGGCCCCGCTGCCAGGGCAGCCCTCAGAGAAATGCTTTCATTCTTGATTTCCGCCTCTGATGGATGTGGCTGTCTTGTCGTCGTTATTTGAAATGTGGCCTGTAATTTCCTGAGACCTGGAAATCCAGATGTTCCCGGTTTAAACTTGCCAACTCAGAAAAAATGAATTTTAGTAACATGCACAGTGGAACTCTTATTAAACATTTTCTTAAGGGCTGAAACTGCACAGATTAACAGAAATTCACCCAGATCACCACGTATGCTCCCCAGCGGCAAGACCCCGGTGAAGAAGGCGATGCATCAGGCGGGGTTCCTAGGAGACCCCATGTCCCACCTGTGCTCCCCCCTTCCCCTCCCCTCTACCCCTCCCTCTTTTCCCCTCCCCCTTCCCCTCCCTCTTCCTTCTCCGGAGCAACCCACTACCTGCCTTCTCAGCTACCTGAATGCTGTGACAGGTGACCCTGGTCCCTTCGCTCAAGGTGGGTGGGTTGGTCCACGCCACTGGGTGGTCTCTCATTCATGCTGCCCATTGAGGTGATCACAGAGGCTTTTTTTAAAAAGAAAAGAAAAAGAAATCAGCTTGTTGTTTGAAGACAGAAATCCTGCTTTGTTGGGCTGAGACCATCTTCTGGGAGAGCCCAGGGCTGTGCCGTTTGGGGTGGGGGAAGCCGGAGAGGTGGGCGTCCCTCTGGGTGGGGAGACAGGGATGAGGGCAGACAGGAGGCAGTGGTCGAGGGCCGGGAGACAGTAAGGACAAGCACTGTCATAGGGACTTGGCCAGCCCGGCCACTTGATCTGCCAAGTCAAACGCCTCCCCTGGAGAAAACTGCCCTGGGCTGAGCACCTCTGGCATGGGAGGACCCAGCGTCCAGGGCAGCCCACTCTGGGGTGGGACAATGGCCCCTTCTGCAGCCCCAGCAACCATGAATGGCACCCATGCGTGACTCATGCTGCTGGCATTTTCAGGCTGACTCCAGCAGCCTGAGGACGGAATCTCAGTTCTTAGAGGCTGTACTAATTACAAGCCCGCGCCTCCCTACAGCTGAGGGTAGGAGCTGCAGGACAAAGCAGCCCAGCCCTTCGTTTTGTCCAGCATTCATGTTTCTCTCCATGACTTGAGCATGGAGGGATGGATGCTGGTCTAGGATTTAAGGATGAGTGCTCCCCCTCCCTCCCACACTCATTCCTCTCTCCTCACTGGCATCTGCCCCCCAGGCCTGACTCTGCAGAGAAGGTGGGGATTCCACACACCTCCTCACCCAGAGGCCCTGGCCTCAAAATCAATACACAATAATCAGCTGCAGTCCTGAAAAGAAACAAAATCCAGAGAGTCCAAAAAAAGAAACCACAAAGTCTCTTTAGAAAATGCTGAAACACTCAGCAATAACTAAGCACACTCAACAAGAAATGTAAGTGATCTCTGTGAAGAAAATGGTAAGACCCTACGAAGTATGACAAGACAAAAATGAGAAAAAAGAGGAAGTTCCTCATGGATAGGAGACACATTAAATGCAAACTGTCATTTCCTAAAATTACCTACTAAGTCAATTCAATCCTGCTAATTAAAATGCTATGATAGTTTTCCCTAAGGTGGTGATGGGGAGAACTTAAATGTTTAGTTTAAAAAAAAACAATTAATGCATGAGTCTAGACCAGACAATCCTGCTCGGGTAATGGGGCTGCTGCGTAGCTTCTCTGACACTGAGGCCACCACAGGTAAGACGGCCTGGTTCTCAAGATTCAGACCCCTCAGGGGAACTGAGCAGAGTCTGGATATAAGCCCAGAAGGCGTCTGAGACGTGGGCAGCTGGAGGGGAAGGGCCAGCATCCTGCCCACTGTGGTCACTGGGGGATCCTGAAGGGAGAAGCGGGTCCCTACGTCACTCCTCACACCAAAGAAATTCCAGAAGGAGAGGGTTTTAAATATGGAAAATGAAACTGTAGAAGAGTAGGAAGGAAAACATGTAGAGTTCCAGTTCAACCTCGGAATAGGAAAGACCATTCTGGATACCAAAAAAAAGTGATATCAAAATATTGATTGATTTGAATACATAAAATTTAAAGGTTCTGTGAAACACACAAATACACTATATATGTAGGTGTATATAACATATGTGCATTACACATATGCATGTGCGCCTGTGTGTGCCTGTGTGCCTATGTGCGCATGAGTGTCTGTGTGCCTATGTGTGCATGTGTGTGCGTGTCTGTGCAAGTGTGCATGTGTGCGTGTTTGTGCATGTGTGTGCCTCTGTGTGCGTGCATGCATGTGTGTGCATGTGTGTGCCTATGTGTACATGTGTGCCTGTGTGTTCCTGTTTGTGCATGTGTGTGCCTATGTGTGCCTGTGTGTGCGTGTGTGTCCATGTGTGTGCATGTATGTGCCTGTGTGTGTGTCTGTGTGAATGTGCCTATGTGTGCATGTGTGCGTGTGTGTGCCTGTGTGTGCATGTGTGTGGCTGTGTGTGCATGTGTGCCTGTGTATGCATGTGTGTGCCTGTGTATACATGTGTGCCTGTGGGCGCATGTGCTTGTGTGTGCATGTGTATGCATGTGTGTGCCTGTGTGTACATGTGTGCCTGTGGGTGCATGTGCTTGTGTGTGCGTGTGCTAGTGTGTGCCTGTGTGTGCATCTGCGTGCAGAGGTCTGTACCCACACACACTGTACTACTCAAGTTGCGTTTGACTTCTGCAGTTACAGGAGGTGCTCAACGTGACTTGTATTCATCTTCTGTAACTGATATATTCGAGTACTACAATTTTAATAGTTTTTTTCCACTCTTAGAATGTGTATGCGTTTTCTTGGTACCCTCTGTATTTTCAAATGCAAAGATAACCTGGCCAAAAAATAAATTGCTACAGGATAGACCAAGACTTTAATTCCTTAATATACCAAGCTCTTATACAAATTGCTAAGAAAACTAGGCAATGCACACAAAACAGACAATTTGAAGGAAAGTAAAACAACACACAATTACACAGAGAGATCTAAAGCCAACCCAAATTATTTCTGACCTATTTTATTGGCAACAATCAAAACGTTTTCAATGCCTGGCCTGGGTGTATGGGGAAGAGGCGCGCTGATGTCACAAAGGGGCGCCATTCATTGGCGTGCTGGTTGGCAGAACAGTGTGGTTAAGCTGTCAGCATCTAAAATGCACATGACCTGCCACGCCCCGTTAGGAGCGACACCACAGTGCCCCTTATGGAGCAGGACCTGGGAGCGGCCTTATCAAGGCAAAAGTGCAGTAACGGTGGCAGTGTCGCTGACGCGTAGGACCCTGCTGACAGGTGCTGCTGCAGGTGCTCCGGGAGCCTTAACTCAACTCTCACAGTAGCAAAGGAGGCACCCTCCCCATCTTCACAATACAGAGGAAGAAAGAGAGGCACAGAGAGGTTTGGAAACTGCCCAGGGTCACACAGCAGGAAGTGGCGGTACAGCCCTGCCCTCTCCTGGGTCACAGTGGTGCACAGTCACACCGTGTGTGTGAGGCACTAATGCAGAGTCTGGCACATGGCAGATGCCCCATACCCGGAAGCTGGTGCTGTCATTAACATGGTGTGCGTGGGTTTATTTCTTGAAATGATTTCTATCATCCTTCCAAAAAGCTTGTGGTGGATTCTGCTTCGCTCAGCACTCTGACCAACAGCAAATTGTAGGGTGGGCCTGACTCAGCGAGCATCCCTGTGAGATAGGCAGACGCGGTGATTCTGGTGTGTCCTGGCCCCACCATTGCCGTCCTGTGAAAAGGGTCACTGATGCCCAGTGGCCCAGGGGCTCCATTGATTCTGGATGTGAGGCCTTCCCTCTCCAACAACACCCAGCCCCTCTGGACCACCGAGCCTCCGGCCAGGTTGGCCAAGCAGCCAGTGCTGAGCATAAACCCTTCTCCCCTGCATGGAACATCACTCTCCAACGAAGCCACAGGGGCTGCGGGCTGCACCCAGCCACTTCCAGGAAGTGAGATGAAGCGAGCCGTGACGTTGGGAGCAGCCCCCTCCTTGGGTTCCGGCCTTGGAGCTGGCCCAAGAGAGCTCCCCACACCCTTGGCAGAGGTTCAGGACGATTTTTTCTAGCTGAACCAGAGAATCAATAGGAGGTTTGTCCCACAGACGAGGAGGTAGGTCCCTGGGTCATTGGAGTGATGACTCTAGGCACCTTTCCAAGCGGTGTGTAGGTCACTCTGGGGGTCAGGGCCTGGGGAGGTCACAGCCTCAGCCCCGGCAGCTATAAACAAGGCACAAACAGCTGCTCCATGTAGCCGCAGTTGGGGGGGGCAGTTTCACCCAGGGAGGATCCAGGTCTCTCCCCCAGAGCCACCCCCAAGGTCCTTAAGAGTAAGGGAAGGGGAGGACACCAAGGGCCCAGGTGGGGCTCCATCCCCACACAGCTGGTCCACCCTTCCTGCCAGGAGGCCAGTGCTTGCTCCCATGGCAGGAATCTCCCCGGGAGAGGGACCCAGGCACAGTCAGCCAAGCTGCGTGCATCTCTGCAGTGGGCAGAGGGAAACGATTGCCCACGGTCATCCCAGCTCAGCCAAGACCAGCTCGTACGTTGATATAGACGTTCCCTCAGGAAACCCAGCACAGGGCACTGTGAGACGTGGGAGAACAGGAACAGGACAGCCACAAGGTGGATGTCAGGACTTGGCCGTCTGCTCCACCAGGTCCTGGCAACGTTCCCTTCCCACTTGGTTTCTCCAGTTAAAGGGGCAGCTAGGAGGGAGTCTCACAGACCTTTCAGCTGGATCTCCCGGCTCTCCCAGGCCTCTTTGACGTTACTGCAGGGCATCCGGGTACATGGGCTCAGAGGACAGCCAGGGCCATGGGAGGAGGACAGGGAACAGGCAGGGTACAGAGAGCAGATGAGCTGGGCGGGGAGGTGGACGAGAAGAATGTCCGTGAGGGGCTGGGAGCACGTCCAAGCACGAGGCCTCCAGTGGCCCGGCACACACAGGGCTGCGGGAAGGGGAGGTGGGCCTCCAGGCACACGCACCTCCAGGAGAGGCCCCAGAAATCGAGGGTCCAGCGGCCTCTGAGGAGAGCAGTGCATCCCAGCACCTGGCCCGCCCTTCTCCCACAGCCACAGCTGGGCAGCAGCTGTTTGCATCCGAAACCTCTCCCTCTTCCCCACATCCTTTGCTTAGAGTGCTTTTTGCTCCAGTTGGAATTTTGTTCCAAATGGTAAATATTTTATTTCCATCTGTGCGGCTCCCATGCAGATGAGTTTTACACAACATGGAAAATACGTCTTGCTCCTCGATTCAGCACAGCAGTCCAGAAGCAGAGTTGGCTGGGCAGCCAGAGGGCAAGCTTTGGGCAAGACACTCTGCTCCCGACCGATAAACCAGGGCCTTCTGCTCCCCGCCCTCCCCACACAGCCTACTTTGGGGGTTGGGGAGGGCAGCAGCCCAGCACACAGGGGCCTCTGCCCCAGTCCTACTTGGTGTGAGTAGGCATGTACCCCTGGAGCCCCTGTACCAAGCCGAGCACTGTGGTCACGAGTCCAGACACAGCTCCTGGGAGACCCGGCACAGTCCCTTCCCTTTCTGATCCTTGGTTTGTTCTACTCTAAACGTGAAGGGTTAACAGCAGCACTCATACCGTGAGTGTTACAAGGACTGAAGAAAATAACGCGTAGCCTGTAACAGCAGCTACAACAAATGCAGCATCTTAGAAATTTAGTCCACCCTCTGCAGTTTACTGATAGGAACTGAGGCCACAAAGGTGCTGACAGGTTTGCATTGAGCCGCCAGGACTGCAAATAGGAGGGGCTCTCAGAGCACCCCTGGGTATCCCGCGCTGCTGCCCCATATGCACAGTCAAGACGACCAGCCCCTGTGGGTATCTCTGTCCCATCAAGTAGCCAAGTGACTGTCACTCCACCCGGAGGGCTGGTCTCAGGTCCCTACACCCAGAGGCATTTGCAGGTTCGTTTCCAAATGAAGGAACATGCTGGGGGGAGGGCCTCCAACGGGGAGGGGGCCTGCTCCTCAGTTCACACCCCATCTCCCCTCCCACTGGTTCTTTAAGAAAGTTCACACCCAAGAACAGCTGCCTCATAAATTCAGTTTTCATTAATTTCCTGGAAGATCATGTTTTAATTCCTACATGATCGGCCTCAGGAGACCTGGGGAAGAAAACCCAAGTGTGACGCTTAACCCTCACAGTGCCCGGCACATCCCCACACTCTTCCCTTAATCTCTGGCCTAAAATCCTGAGAGGACAGGAGAAGCTGATGGAACCGTCCCCACTGCTTTCCTGGAGGAGACTCCAACTCAGAGCGGGTCGCAGCGAGGGGCCTGGGCTTCCAGCCGGGCCCTCCGAGGGTGGAAATCATATGGCTTCTCTACTGTCCTTGGGGCACAGGAAGAAGAACCTTAAAAAAGGCAACACAGATGCTGTGTTTAGATAGAGATGAACTCTGTCCAGTTCCAAATTCAGGTAGTTTTTTATTTTCTTCAGGCTTCCATAAAACCTCCAATGAATGTGGAGCAGCAGGGTCATTTTCTGTGTGAGGCCAGGGTGTGGATGGGATGAGGTCAGCGGTCTGGGCTGCTGGGATCCTGGACCCAGAGCGAGGGGCCCAGCACAGCCCCCACATGAGTGCAGCGGCCACCTTGCCCTACTCCTGCGGGCCATAGCAGTTGAGGGCTACGAGCTCCTCCTTTATTCTAAAATGACCATGTTGGCAGGGCAGGGACCCGCGTCTCTCTGGATGCATCATGCAGCCTGCTGGTGAGGCCTGCAGGCTCCGAGCCAGACCCCACTGACCACGTGTCCTTGGACAGGTCACCCAGGCTCCCCACCTCAGTCTCCTCGTCTGTAAAGTGAAATTCCTCAGCTCACCTCCACCATGTGGTTGTCATATGGAGGAGCATATTAAGGAGCTGGAATCTACAGAGTGTTCTGAAAAGGTCATGGCACATGGTAAATTCTTCAGGCACGCTGGTGAAATCACACAAATGCCTAAGGAAGGAGGCTCTATCTGGAAGGAGAGTGTCCAGCCCCGTGGGAGGCCAGAGGCTCTGCTTATTTCAGAGACAAGGAATCCTTGCCCGGGGGGCTCGAGGGCCTGTCTGGCTGCCCAGCTAGTCGGCAGCACTGCAGCATGAGCTGCTGTGGACCCCGCTGCTCTGCAGATGGGCAGACCCCCTCCCCAGGCCAGCTGCAGTTCCCTCCTGCGGGGAGGAAGAGGTCATAGGCCCTCCACACAGGGCCCACCCCTGTCTGCCCACCTGCCTCTCCCCAGGCGCCCTGTGTCATCTGTCCCCACGTTACATCTGTGATGCTTTACAAAGGGCTGTGACCTTCCATGTCTGCACCAGGGCTTCAGACCCTGTGCGTGGAAAGCAGGGAGCTCAGAGCAGTGGGCATGCCGGCCACTCCCAGCTCTGTGGGAGCCCCGTTCCAGGCTGAGAGGCTGAGCCCCAAGTTCAGGGGCCCTGAGTCAGCTCACCCAGGGCAGGGCCACCAGCACCCACCTAGTTGGCTCTGCCCTGCCCTTACCAGCACCACTCTGAGCATCAAAATGGCTTGCTTTTGCTGTTTATTTTGAGATTCTTTGAGACATTTGTAAAACGTATAAAATATTTCAAACACATCAATGAGTCCAGAACAGCAGCCCTGTCTCATAGAAAGTTCCTGACGATAGGGACGTCCTATATCCACCCTGACCGATTGGCAGCCACTGGCCACAGAGGACTTGGAATGGGGGAGCCGTATGCCCCAGGGCCTGCATGGTGAATTCAGACTCATGTTAATTCACATACAGCCACCTGGGGACAGTGGCCACCCTTTACACAGACAAGGTTAGAGAATTGACTCAGATCCAACGGACCCCACATGTACTGACTTTTTGCAACTTCTCGGTTTCCCCAGAAACAGCCCCTGACACAGTGGTGGGTGGATGAGGAGGTGGGGACAGGAGGCGATCAGGGGAGAGAGTATGTACAATTCTACGCACCCAGGTGTGTCCCCCCAAACAATAGAAGACAGGGACTTCAACAAGTACACTGTACAAAAGTTCATAGCACCACAATTCACAAATTCATAGTGGCCTAAAGGTAGAAACCACCCAAATGTCTAGCCACAGATGATGAACAAAATGTGGTTGCTCCAGACAGTGGAATATTACTCAGCCAGGTAAAGGAATGAGGTTCTGACATACACTGCAGGCCCAGTGGAACTACAACAGTCCTGACAGCAGGG
Organism: Arctocebus calabarensis; assembly: GCA_963573935.1. NCBI lineage: Eukaryota > Metazoa > Chordata > Mammalia > Primates > Lorisidae > Arctocebus > Arctocebus calabarensis. The sequence continues at coordinate 42,761 of CAUYON010052848.1, forward strand.
AGGCAGGCAAAGTAAGGGAGCACCATAACCACTGGCCTTGAAGGGGAGGGAAGGGCTCTGAGACAGGGAATCAGGTGGCCCATGACAGCCAGAAGGGGCAGGAAAAGACCATTCTCCAGATCCTCCAGGAGAAGCCAGCCCTGCCAACACCTTGATTTTTAGCCCAGAGAGACTGATTTTCGACTTTTGACTTCTAAAACTGTGAGAGAATAAATGTGTGTCTTTTTTTTTCTCTCATTTTTTTTTTTTATTGTTGGGGATTCATTGAGGGTACAAGAAACCATGTTACACTGGTTGCATTTGTTGGGTAAAGTCCCTCTTACAATCCTGTTGTGCCCCTAAAAGGTGTGGCACACACCAAGACCCCACCCCTGTTCCTCCTTCCTTCTCTCTGCTCTTCCGCAACATTGTTTTCTTTAAATTAGGGATTTCCTTGCTCATATTTGTGGTTTGGGTTTGTTAGGCTATTGTATC
>CAUYON010052850.1:0-21054 GCA_963573935.1 Arctocebus calabarensis
ATGTGCTTCATATACAATCAGAAATATTTTGATCATACTATTACAGATAGCCTTCATGGCATTTTCTTGATCACTATATAAAGACATTGATACTCTACCTTTAATAAGTTTCACCAGTACCCTGCTATGTTTATATCTTTAATAGAAAAGCTTTCATACTTTTCTTGTGTGAATGGTTCTCCCCATGACAGAAAATGTACTCTAAAGGACAGGAAACATACTCCATTCAGAATTTATGTATCACAGTACCAATAAACTACCTGCAAAATGGTGGTGTTTCCGTAAACATTTATGAAATTTTAAAAAAATATAATTTGTGCTTAGAAAACTTACATTGTGCTTAACTCTACAGTTAGAGACCCAACTTGATAAAGGGAAATGCAGTAACCTGAACAAAGTCAGTTTGTGGACATACAAGGTCTGACAATTAAGTTTGTGAACTTGCCACCAAATACTTACACTGGCAGCACGAACAACTGGATAAGGTTTTATAACCTTAGTATATCAGAGTCTCACAGCTGTATTCATGTCCATGAAGGACAGTGCCTTGCTAAATAGCATTCATTATCATTGTGTGTTTCTGGGTGCTGTTCTAAGAATAAGGGGGCTGAATTAGAGCCAACAAATAAACATTAGTAAACTTTTTGTTAAACCTGGCAAGAATGGAAGTGAAATCAGGGAATTTTAGTCCAAGTTTGTAGGAATAATGACATAAAGAAAAAAATGGCAGCATACAAATGGATGTAAATGTTTTTACAAGGGAAGAAAAAGCATCACTGATGAGAGTTCAAGGCCAACAGTAACCAGCAGAATTGACAGTAACATTGCAAAAATGTGTCGAATCCTATTTCAAAAACATCAGCTGACTGTAAAAAGCATAGCAGACCAAGTACACATTGACAGAGAAATAGGAAAATCTTAACTGAAAAATCTTGGCCAGTAACTCATGGCCTTTGCATCATAACAATGTACGAGCTCACAAGGCACTTTCTGGCGTTTTTAGCAAATAAACAAATAACTGTATTGGAATGCTCTCCCTACTCACTTGATCTAGCCCCAGCGACATTTTTCTTTACCCAAAGATAGAGAAAATACTACAGGACATTTTGATAACATTGAGGATACCAAAGGGAATACAACAACAGCTTTGATGGCCATTCCAGGAAAAAAGTTCCAAAATTGCCTTGAAGGGTAAACTAGTGCTGGCATTGGTAAATTCCTTCCCAAGGGAAGTACTTCAAAGGTGACTATAATGACATTCAGCAATGAGGTATGTAGCACATTTCCTAGGATGAGTTCACAAACATAATTGTCACACCTTCTATAGTTGAACAGTGGAATCAAACGTACATCTAATTTATCCCTTATTATTATTCCTTTACCAGATAGGAAGGAAATCCTTCAATATGTATTTTCAAGATTTCAAGTGGCATCCATGACCAGGAAATTTTATAATTTTTAATAGCAACTCAGAATAAATCAAGGACAAATCTAAGTGAAAAGCACATAAAATATGTGTGTGTGTATATATATACATGTAAAAGAAGTTCACATCAAAGAATCTTTTAGACAAACTTTCTAACTAGAAATTATCAAATTCCAAGAAAAGTGTTAAGTGGCATGTTAATATTGATATATTACCAACTATAAAATTTCAGGGATGTGTACTACAATTGTAAAAATTGGGGCTATAGGCTCAGCACCAGCCACATACACCAGAGCTAGCAGGTTCAAATCTAGCCCGGGCCTGCCAAACGACGACAACTACAACCAAAAAATAGCTGGGCATTGTGGCGGGCACCTGTAGTCCCAGCTACTTGGGAGGCTGAGGCAAGAGAATCACTGAAGCTCAGGAGTTGGAGGTTGCTATGAGCTGTGGTGCCATAGCACTCTACCCAGGGTAACAGTTTGAGGATCTGTCTCAAAAAAAATTGGGACTGTATGAGCAAAAGGCACAAACATGTAAGTCTTGTATGAATTATTCAGAGATTTGAATTGAAATGAAGAACAACTTCATTTGGGATGGTTCAAAACTTTTAATATGTACCCAATTGTTAAAATGTTATAATGTGCCATATTCAGAGAACTGAAATTTCTGATTTAAAACTAATCTACTTTCCCTTAACAAAAAGCCATCATGCACAACTTGGCAAAAGTCTGAAAAATTAACAAGGTAATATCTGTAAAAGTTTGACATGATTTTATCCAAATTATAACTTTTTAAAGCCAATATGTGAAATCTGGCAAAGATCTGAAAAATTAATGAGATAATATATATAAAAGTTTGCCATGATTTTATCTAAAATTATAATTTTTTAATCAAATTATAAACAGTTGAGAAGGAAGTTACTAGGAGAAACAAAAGAAAATTTCAAATATTTTATTATTATAAATGTTGTATTTGTATATACACAAACCAAAAAGCTTTAACTAATTAAATTCAATTAATAAACCTATTATTAAACTTTATTATGAAAGGTTATGAAAATTTTTAAGTGCTTAAAATTTTTCTGTCCATACCATTTCTTCCATAGTAAAAATTCATTCTTTAACATAGCTAAGATAGCTCATACCACAGTAACTTTTTTGTGCTTATCTAAGAAAACCTTTTCTTTCTTTTCCTCCAGCCTAATTTCTATGAAAATATTAGTTTCAATATGAGAGACATGATCCAGCACACCTTAGTAAATGTAAACATTCTAAATGATTTAATAGCAAGCTTTGAAAATTCAGATTTTAGATTTAAAGTGCTCATGAAATTCTCGAGTGGTTTTGTAACAGCTCAGTTGATTGAGGATATTATAATTGTTACTGCTTTATTACAACCATGAATCAACAGCATATGAGATTAGGTCTATTAAATACCTCGTACCATAAAGCTTGTAATTTATTTAAAATAATGCTATTATAAAAGGATGCCATACTTTAACATGATTCATAATAGAAATTCTAATATTAAATTAATTTGCCTAATGGTTATTATGTATAGTTGAAAAATCATAAAAATGGAAGTTAATAACTGTGCAGAAATATACATATTCTTTTAATGTATTTTGTACTTTCAAAATAGTATGACTTCTTAATTATGGTTTTTGTGCATTCTTCTGAAAACAGCATATTTGCTTATTCTGGTAATGAATAAAAGATAAGATTCTAGGGTATGATGATTATTAATCCCTGCAAGATGAAAAATATCAGATATTAATAGCAGCTAACTATTCAGTTTTCCTATGTATTAGATTATCACCTGGTCAACCAGAAACTACATTAATGATTACTAAGGTCAAAAATTCAGAAGACCATTAAGCACATAATGATAAATCTTAACACCATCACAGTTAATTTGAGAATCTTTGCAATAACATATTCAAAATAACATAATCCATATTAAGTGCATTAACCTCACAGATGACTGAAAAAGGCTTATTCATTGATGGAAATGGAAATTTTACTCTAAATTCTCAAACTTTAGTGCATTTCTCTTGAAACTTCCACATTCAGATTCTGTTTTTCTGTGTTAGTAAAGTTTTTTTTATGTGTGATAATTTTGTTTTCATTCATAGATGCAATAGGAAGAAAGGCTTTTCGAGAAAACGTTGGGGAAAAACAAGTATTAGCTCAGTTCCCTGAAGACATTTGCAAAAAAAAAAGGTTAAGAAAATCAAGTAAGGGAACTATATAAAGGAGGTGCAGGAGCAGGACGAGCAGGAATTAAATTTCCCTGAGAAGATACTTTCGGTTGTGGTGGAGGTGGCCTGTGAGAAGGGATAAAAACATAGTTAGTAGTGTGTTTGGACTGAAGGAAATAATGCTGTATTCACTACAAGCTCAACATAACACCATCCTCATCTCTGACAGTAGGTAAGGACTCCTTATATTCTGAGATTATCACTAATATAATATTCAATGTGTTAAAGGACTCCACTTAGAGTCTAAAAAGAAATAACTACTTACACTAATACTAGTCCACAATCAACAATATTATATGAAAGTTCCAGTTTACATGTTTTAAAAAGAAAAGCACATTATAATGTAAAATCAAATTATAAAAAGACAAACAAGGACATTAAGTCCATTTGAGCTTTTAGAATCAAAGAGCAGCAGCAAATTACTGCTAAGTCTAAATCTACCTCTATGTTCACAAACACAGAGCTGAAATTTAGCTCTCAGATAGCTACTCTGAGATTAAACCTGCTATTACACATGTGCATCTCAATACTTATACTTTAACCTGTGGACACTCTTCCTTAACTTCCTAATCCACTCCTAGTGTACCTCTACTCCAGTAACACATAAGAATACTATCTGGTGAATCTCTCTCTCAGAATTTTTATATTTTTCTCTTGATCTTCAGTTAGATTTCAATGTGCTCTTATTGCATAATTAAGATTTTATGTGAAGATACTTCTCCGTTTTTTAATGCAATTGTAATCTGAAGGACTTTTGGGGAGTGGGAGGGTTCAGGTGCCTTTTAAATGATGCAAAATGTAGTAATAAATTTTCTCCTTTCCTGCTGATTCTAAGCCCATCCACTGAGTCTTTAATTTGTTTCTGTGTTTTTCAGTTGTAAAATTTACATTGATTCTTTGTTTAAGGTTTCTAGTTCTGTGCTAAAATTCTCAGTCTTGACTGTTAACTCCATGACACAATCATTAGTTATTTTAAAGTCCATGTCTGATAGCTATTAACTGGATATTCTCTGAGTCTGTTTCTATGTTCTATTGCTTCTTGACTTTAGCCATATTTTTTTTTCTTGTACATCTGGGTTTTTTGATTATGGGCCAAACATAAACTGTAGAAGTCAATTTAGGGTCTAGCTCACCCTTACTCCTGGATCCCAAAACAAAGCCTGGGATATTTGCAGGGCACTTCCTCTTTGGAAAGACTCCAATTTTGTCCCCTATGAGTTTGCGGAAAATTCTCCTCAGCTTCCCAGCCCCCCAAATGTCAGAATAGGTAAAACACATTTAGAACATAAAAGCAGCCCCCAAGGCTGGGAATATCTCTAGATGTCTTTCCTCTCCTGAACCTTATCCTCACAATCCCTCACTTCCTTGGCCTCCTGTCCCTTCAAAAGCATATCTTCTTATATTGTAAACATTTTTGGCTGTTCTTAAAGGGAATACTGGCCCAAACCCATCTTCTTTCCTGCTGCTGGTTATCTTAAAAGCCCTTATTTCAAAATCTTATATACACCAAGGGCTGCAGTAGCAGCTGATTATATATGTCTTGTTCAGTCTTTTCTAAAATTTAATTTTGACACTGTACTAATTTGGCAAAATTTATATAAAAGTTCTTTAAAACACTTTCTGCAAGTCATGTTCTATCTAAACTGTTGGCAATAAATACCTTGCCATAAATTAAATAAGAGAAATTACTAGACATTAACTCTGTGTTTTATTCTAGTCAAGTAATCTAAACAAATTCACTTAGACCTTGATGGGAAGTGCTGAGGCTGCTTGGCTGCACAGGTTGGTACTGGAAATCTATTTGCATATATAGGCTAAAAAAAAAAAAAAAAGGAAAGAATAAAAGTTACCACAATGTAGTCATAACATATTTTAACACCTAAATGGTTTATCTACTATATAAAAGAAATATACATAAAAATAAATCAATGAACAGACTACAAGTGAATGTCTCTTACCAGAACGCTTGGGAATAGGAGTGTTTGAGATTTCAGATTTTTTCCAATTTTGGAATATGTGCTTTTATATGCAATGAGATATCTTGGGGATGAGACCTTAGTCAAACACAAAATTCATTTATATTCCGTGTATACTTTATACAAATTGAATAATATTTTTTGATAAATTTGTGCGTGAAACATAGTTTGTGTAGCTTGAACCATTAGAAAGCAAAGGTATTGAAAGAATGAGGGAGGGGTAGGGAAAGGAAGAGCAGAGAGAGGGAAGGAGCGAGGGAGGTGGGGTCTTGATGTGTGCCACACCTTTTGGGGGCAAAACACGATTGTAAGAGGGACTTTACCCAACAAATACAATCACTGTAACATGGCTTCTTGTACCCTCAATGAATCCCAAACAATTAAAAAAAAAATCACAGGTTTAAAAAAAAAAAAAAGAAAGCACAGGTATCACTATTTTAGCCACCCATGTGGATATCTGAATTTGTTTGGCATTATCAACATTCCTGACTCTTAATTTATGTACCACCACTAAGCAATCATTTTCTAATTCACACATAAGTAGTTAACAATGCTCATTGACTGCAACCCATCACATCAGGTCAAGAATGGTGTTTTCCACTTATGGCATAACGTTGGCACTCAGAAAGTTTTGAATTTGAAGCATTTTGGATTTTCACATTAGGGGTAATCAACCAGCCTACTTCTTTTTCTTTTTCTTTTTCTTTTTTTTTGAGACAGAGTCTTGAGCTCTTGCCCTGGATAGAGTGCCATGGCATCACAGCTCACAGCAACCTCCAACTCTTGGGCTTAAGCAATTCTCTTGCCTCAGCATAGCTGGGATTATAGGCACCCTCCATAACGCCCGTCTATTTTTGGTTGTAGTTGTCATTGTTTGGCGGGACCGGGCTGGATTCAAAACCCGCCAGCTCCAGGGTATATAGCTGGTACCTTAGCTGCTTGAGCTACAGGTGCCAAGCCCAACCAGCCTACTTATAATTCTGACACTTAAAATTATTTTGCTTATTCAAAATATCTTTACTATGACATGAATATGAGATACTTAATTCTTTTAAGGCTGTATTTATTTTTAAAATTTGGTTTAAATCAACTGCATTAGTTAAAAGATAACATATTTGAGTATATATATATATATAAACATTAATTTATTTATTAATTTATTTATTTTTAGAGACAGAGTCTTGCTCTCATCCAGGCTAGAGTACACTGCAGCCTCAAACTCCTAGCCTCAAACAATCCTCCTACCTCAAACTCCCAAAATACTGAGATTACAAGTGATAGCCATTGTGCCTAGACATTACATTTTAAATAAAATCTCCCAAAATTTCTTATGAAACCTATGCAGTACCTATTACTGTAAAAACCACTGATCTGTAAGTTCTGCAAATGCCATAAAATACAGAGTATTAAAGAAGTCAAGCACTCTATGGGTACTACCATGAAACAGATGGTCTATCACCTGCTATTTTTTCCCAACAGGATGATTTGCAAGTACTGGGAACATGGAAAAGAGATATGAGAAAATATCTCCAACCCTTTCCACCAAGCCCTAGAAGTAGCACTTAAAAGGGATAGTTATATTCCACTTTTGAAATGATAATATGGTAAGGTGGTACATATTAATTACTTGATTGGATATTACTGTAATTTATACATAGATCTAAACATTATATTGTACCTTAAAACTATATACAATTTGTTAGTTATAAACATAAAAACAAACTAAAAATTATAATTATTTACATAAATCAAAACATCAAGTTATACTCCATAAATGTACACAATTATGATTTGTCAATTAGAAATAATCTTAAGGAGGAGGGGCAGGATGGCTGACTAGGGCCACCCTCTGACCGAAGCTCCTGTCCAGAGGGAAGAATAATATCCAGAAAGTACCAAATTAAGCTAAAGACTGGGAGCTGAGCTGAGAGAGAAGAGTGATAACTACAGGTCACCTCTGCTGATGCAAGCTGCGACTCCAAGAAAGCAAACTTCGGGTACAAAATACATCCCAAAGGAAAAGTGTCCATCCCCTCCCCCAAGAAAGTTGTGTTTCTTTATTACTTTTCTCTTTGTTTACTCCTGTAGGTTTTCTACAAGTTGAGCAGTGAATGGAGGACCTCTTGTCTCACCCCACAGATGAGAGCTGTAGGAAGTGGGGTCCCCATAGGGACCCTGTTGTGACCCTGAGCACTCTCTTGAATTAACGTTTTCCGTGCCATTCATGAATTTCCAGTCCATGCTTCCCCCATTACCTGATGAACCAGAAGCCTAACCTGCAGAGACTGCGGGAGGAGGGTCATGGACCTCTGCCCTCTACCCGGCTAGACCAAGCGCCCCACCCCCACCCAGCAGAATCCTCAGCTCCAGCCCTACTAGAGCCAGGTCCTGCACCCAGGCACCACCCGGCCAAAGCCTCACCTTCAGCCCTACTAGAGCTGCAGGGTTCCGCACCCAGCCCCTACCCTGCCAAAGCCTTGCCTCCGGCCCTACTAGAGCAGTGGATTCCTCACCCTCACCCCCAACCCCCTTGCTCAGCCCTGCAGGAGCCTCAGTGCCACACCCCATCTGCCCAGCAAGAGTCGTGAGCTGAGCGCTCTCCTTGCCGAAGTCACCAGGAGCCAGGCACTACCAGAACCGTGTGCAGCATCACCCACCCTGCTACTGGATCTGTGTGCCCCATGCTCCTGGAACTGTTCCTATAACCAGAACTCCCTGGCTGTGGCAGTTGCCTGGGAGCTGCGCAGGGTCACTTCCTTCAAAATCCAGAAACAATAGAGCAATCCAGCTGGAGTCTAATCTCAGAGAGACTCCCTCCCCAACTCAGAAGAAAGCAGAACTCATTCTATAGGGATACCAGTGCTGCAGAGCAAAAGGGGCAAAGGCATGGTGGCTGGCAGAGAAAACCATTTGCTGACTTGTTACCCTCAGGATTAGACTGAGTTCAAGTGGAACACTCGCCAGTGGCTATTGAGTACCTGAAGCAGGCAGGCCTCAGCTCCCCCAGCCAGCTGGTGGCAGAGGTTAGTGGCTGGGCCATGGGGGCATTGACCTTCCTTTGACTCGGACAAGTGCAAAGCTCCAGCACATCTGCTTACTGGAGGGAGCAGGACTTCAGCCCTGTGAGGTCACCAGTGACTGAGCGTGAAAGAGGAGCAAAGTGGAGAAAGACACAGCCCCCTGTTCCATCTCTGCTACTGGGCAGGCAGTTATGATTCCAGAGCACCAGAGTGAGCCAACATTGAGCAGCCAGTAGACCTCCGCCAGCTACCTGCTGGGGACCTTTCGAAATCTACCACTTAAGAGTTCGTACTGACTGAGTCAATTGATTTGGAACTCCTAACCTGGGCCAACCACCCAAGGACCCTCTCGGTGGTACCCTGGTTGTGTGCAAATGGGAAGAGTTGATTTTTCCTTTTCCAGTTGTTGTCCATGGGGGAGTGGGGTGTCTTAGTTACTTGTATTTATCCACAGGTAAGACTTTACCAGAGTCTCTGAGACACTAGGATCGGACAAGAACCAGATGAATTCAAGACAGAGCCTCCTAACCCCACCACACAAAGCAGGTTTTCTCAGCCTCAGCCTGTAATACTGTAAAGGTCCTTTGCAAAGTTACAGGGGAAAAAATTGCACCTATCAGTCCCAAATCCTTGACAAAGGGTTGGTTAACCACAACTCCAGGAACTTCCAATCCAATTTCACCTTACCTGCCCATATAGCCTACAGTGAAAAACAATCATGAGATGGAATCAGTGAAAAAATTCTGGCAACATGAATAATCAGAGTAGATCAACTCCCCCAAGGAACAATATGGCAGACACAGCACAAGATCCCATTTATAAACAAATGGCTAAAATGTCAGAAATCGAGTTCAGAATTTGGATAGCAAATAAGATCAACAGAATGGAGGTAATGATGGTATTAGAATTTCAAGGAGTAATTCAAAAGATGTCTCAAGAATTCAATGAATTTAAAGACAAAATGACCAAAGATTTTGACACATTGAGGCAAGAACTTGCTACCCTCAAAGATCTGAGAAATACAGTACAATTCCTCAGTAACAGAATGGAGCAGGCAGAAGAAAGGCTCTCTGACACTGACTAGAAAGCTTTTGAATGCTCCGAAAGGCTCAAAGAGGAAAAAAAGTAGAGAACAAAAACAGATCATTCTCTCAGAGAGCTCTGGGATAATTCTAAGAGAGCTAATATTCGCCTTATAGGAATACTTGAAGGTGATAAGGTTGCTGCGAAGTATACAGAGGCTTTACTTCATGAAAAAAACAGAATTTTCCAGACATGCCAAGAGGATCTGAAATTCAGATAGCAGTTTCAGAACACTGGCATGACTCAATCCAAATAAAAATTATCATAGACACGTTATAATTAGCTTCGCCAAAGTTAATATGAAAGAGAAAGTTCTGCACGCAGCCAGATGTAATAACACCATAACCTACAAGGGGAAGAGCATTAGAATGACTGCAGATCTCTCTGCTGAAATCCTTCAAGCTAGAAGAGAGTGGTCATCAAACTTTAATCTCCTTAAACAAAACTTTCAACCTAGGATCTTATATCCACCTAAACTGAGTTTCATCTATGATGGAGAAATTAAATACTTTAATGACATGCACATGTTGAAGAAATTTGCTATAACGAAATCAGCTATCCAGGATATTCTCAGACCTATCCTCCATAATGAACAGAAAAATCTTCCACCACAAGAGTAAACTCACTCAGAAGTTTTTAATCAAATTCCAACTACCAAAGTAGGGAAAGGATTGAAAATGTCCACTGGACGTTCAAAAACTCAATACCCAAAATACCATCTGGTTTACCAATACTCTCAATTAATGTGAATGGCTTAAATTACCCTCAAAAGAGGCACAGGTTGGCTGACTGGATACAAAGGAAGGACGTCTGCCACATTCAAGAATCTCACGTTACCTTAAAAGATAAACATAGACTCAGGGTGATGGGATGGTCATCTATAATTCAGGCAAATGGAAATCAGAAAAAACCAGGTGTTGCAATTTTATTTGCAGATACAATAGACTTTAAACCAACACATGTAAGGAAGGGTAACAATGGTCACTTCATATTTGTTAAGGGCAACACTCAACATGATGCGATTTCAACTATTATCACTTATGCACCCAACCAGAATGAGCCTCAATTTATAAAACAGACTCTAATAGACATGAGCAACTTGATTTCCTTAAGCACCATAATTGTAGGAGATTTTAACACTCCCTTGGCAGTATTGGATGGATCCTCCAAAAAAAAAAAAGTTTAAGCAAAGAAATTTTAGACTTAAACTTAACCATCCAACATTTGCATTTAACAGACATCTACAGAACATTTCATCCTAACAAAACTGAATACACATTCTTCTCATCAGTCCATGGATCACTCTCCAAAATTGATCACATTTTAGGTCACGAGTCTAACCTCAGCAAATTTAAAGGAAGAGAAATCATTCTTTGTATTTTCTCAGACTATCATGGAATAAAAGTTGAACTCAGTAACAACAGGAATCTGCATATGCACACAAAAACATGGGAACTAAATAACCTCATGCTGAATGATAGCTAAGTCATAGATGAGATTAACAAGTACTATTTTTGGAACAAAATGAGAATGAAGACACGAACTATCAGAACCTCTGGGATACCACAAAGGCAATCCTAAGAGAGAAATTTATAGCGTTGCAAGCCTGGGAGAATATGAGGAGGATATCCCAGCAACCGAAGCACCTCAAAAATAGATTACTGGGATCTGATCAAATTAAAAAGCTTCTGCATTGCCAAGAACACACTAAGTAAAGCAAATAGACAGGCCTCAGAATGGGAGAGGATTTTTGCAGGTTATATTTCCCACAAAGTTCTAATAACCAAAATCCATAGAGAACTCAAACTTATTACTAAGAAAAAAACAAGTGATCCCATTTCTTTGTGGGCAAGAGACATGAACAGAAGCTTCTCTGAAAAAGACAGGCGCATGGTCTACAGACACATGAAAAAATGCTCATCGTCTTTCATCATCAGAGAAATGCAAACCAAAACCACTCTGAGATACCATCTAACTCCAGTAAGAGTAGCCCACATCGCAAAATCCCAAAACTACAGATGTTGGCATGGATGTGGAGAAAAGGGAACACTTTTGCACTGCTGATGGGAATTCAAGCTAGTAGGTTCCTTTTGGAAGAAGTCTGGAGAACATTCGGGGATCTAAATGTAGACCTACCATCTGACCCTGCAATTCTTCTTCTAGGTGTATATCCAAAGGACCAAAAATCATTTTGCAATAAAGATATTTGCACCATATATTCATTGCAGATCAATTCATAATTGCCAAGTCATGGAAGAAGCCCAAGTGCCCATCGACCCATGAGTGGATTAATAAATTGTGGTATATGTATACCATGGAATAATATGCACCATTAAAAACAAATGGACACTTTACCTCTTTTATGTTTATATGGATGGAGCTGGAAAATATTCTTCTTAGTATAGTATCTCAAGAATGGAAAAAAAAATATCCAATGTACTCAGTACTACTGTGAAAAGAATTTACAATCACTCACACTTGCATATGAAAAATGTAATACAACTATAGCCTAAGATGAAAGAGGGAAGGGCAGGGAGAGGGAAACGAAGGGGGGTAGGTCGGTACAGGGAGGGTTAGCAGGGGAATCACACCAAAGTAGCATATTGCAAGTACAAGTTGGATCTATTAGGTGTAGAACATAAATGTCTTAATGCTATAATTGGGTAAATGAGGTGAAGGCTATGTTGATTAGTAGGAGTTAAGCACTCCAATTTGTACAAATAATCAACACACTGAATCCCATAATGGCATAAATGTACACATGACCTCTGTACAAATGACTTAATAAAAAAGAAATAATATTAAGAAAATATTAATTCCAATTTTTAGAATTTATTTGACATATACTTTTATATGTATGCAAAGACCTATGTACAAGGATTCCAGATGCCACTTTTTGTGGCAATAAGATTGGAAACAATCAGTTTTTAAATCTGTGGTATATCCATAAGATGGAATAGTATGCAGCTATTAAAAAGAATGAGCTACATGCTCATTGCTTGCAAATGCAAATGTCCACAGAAGACTTACCATTATAGACCATCTAAAATGCTAGTGAATATATTTAAAGGGTACTTTTAAATGTTTGGCTGAGTTAGTGGGCAGTAAGATATCTCTTAGGCCAAATATAATTTAAAAGTATGGAAGAGTCCAGGTTATGAAGTAGCCTATGTCCTGTGAACATCTTCCTATACTTGGCAGGCTACCATTTGTGTTTTTAGGTACAGACATAAGGAGGTAAAACCCGGGACCTAACCCAGATGGGACGCTGAATAGAAGGCCCTATATAAATCCTAGACATCTGAAGTATAATGTCCCCACTACATTAATTAGAAAAACAAACATATGCCACCAACAGGCCAATGGGGATAGACCCTGATACTAGTAGAAGAGGAATAAAATAGTCTCAATGGAGAAATTCTAACCACATACTCATCCTAAAAAAAGGGTTAGGGACCAGAGCACATAACATCTTTGTGGCCCAAAAACACCAACAAAAATTTTACTTTAAAGACATCAAAGATCATCTATGTCGCCTGGCATATGGCCAAGGAAAAAATACACTATCTGTAAGAAACCACCATAGTTCAGGGCTCAGATAATTTCTACATATAAAATTATGAAGAAAGTTAGTGGTAGCAATGGGCACCCTTCCCTTGTTCTAGTCCTTAGCAGGAATACTTTCGACTTATCCCCATTCAGTGTGATTTTGATGTGGGTTTGTCATATATGGTTTTATAATCTTAAGACCATTATACTAAGAAAACTAAAGAATGGAAAAAAATACCACATATACTTGCTATGAAATTAGAACTAACCCATGAACACATATGCACAGAAAGAACTAAAACTCAGTGGAAATCAAGCAGTGGGTAGGGAAGAGGAGTACATGAGCAAAAACCTACCTAACAGGTACATAACATTATCTGAGTAATGTGCACACTTATAACCCTGAAACAAACTTGATTCATGAAACTAAAAACATTTGTAACCCCCACAATATTTTGAAATAATAAAAAAGTTTAAATAATATTAGTTTACAATCAATAAAACAAAGCACACTAAGAAACAAGTGACCATTAGAGAATCACCAAAAATAACAAAACTGAGGGCAGCACCTGTGGCTCAGTGACTAGGGCACCAGCCCCATTCATTGAGGGTGGCAGGTTCAAACCCAGTCCTGGCTAAACTGCAACAAAAAAATAAACGGGTGTTCTGGAAGGGGCCTGTAGTCCCAGTTACTCAGGAGGCTGAGCAAGAGAATCACCTAAGCCCAAGAGCTGGAGGTTACTGTAAGCTGTGATGCCATAGCACTCTACTGCGGGTGACAAAGTGAGACTCTGTCTCTTAAAAAAAATAAAAAATAAAATAAAATAAATAACAAACCTGAGAACCCACTAAGAACATACAAATATGATGATCAAATAAAGCAAATAAAATGGGTAATTTTATATGTCTGAAGAAATAAACACTGAAACATATGTTAAAGCTACAAAAAAATCAGCATAAATAACCAGATTGGAAAAAGAAGTAGAACTTAAAAAATGAAATATATTATAAAATAAGTAAAATAAGATACTCGACAAATCAGGTATATAGCAGATTGAGCATAGTTTAGCAGAAATTTAGTGAAATGAAGATAGATCCAATATAATCTGAATCAAATACACAAACAAAGAGATTGGAAATAATAAGAAACAAAGAATGGGCTTGGCAACTGTAGCTCAGTATTAGGGCACTGGCCACATACTCCTGGGCTGGCAGGTTTGACCCAGCCCAGAGCCTACCAAATAACAATGGCAACTACAACAAAAAAATAGCCGGACATTGTGGCGGGCACCTGTAATTCCAGCTACTTGGGAGGCTGCAGCAAGAGAATGCTTAAGCCCAAGAGTTTGAGGTTGCTGTGAGCTATGATGCCACAGCACTCTATAAAGGTGAGAGTGAAATAGTGAGACTATGTATCAAGGAAAAAAAAAAAAGAAACAAAGAATAGTGAAAGATCCAACATGCTGGAACTTCCTGAAAGTGTCAATAAGATAATGGAACAGAAATTGCAATACTTAAAGAAATAATCACTAATAAATATCCCAGATTATTGAAAAACATAAATTCTCAGGTTTAGGAAGTCCGCTTACCTGCAAAAGAATTTTTTAAGTCTACATCTAGACCAATTAGTGTAAGGATACAGAAGAAAATGACATTACTAGAACAGCAATCAGAATAATAGATGAACTTCAAAATTGCAACAAAGGATGCTAAATGTAAGCTCCTTACAATTCTGAAAAAAGACCAGGGCAACCGCTGAGGTTCCTCCATGGCCATTTTCAAACTGTAACTCCAAGCCGGTGGCCGGGAAGAAAGAAGCAACAAGGTGTGTGCGACCGGAGGGTGTTGCAGATGCTGAAGGAGGGAACTGCGACCCAGCTGCTGAGTTGAGAACTAGTCTGAAGAAGAATACACATGACACAGCTGATCTCAAATTTCTAAATAAGCAATATGTTCATAAATTCAAACATTTGGAGAAAGAAAATAAAGCTACAGAATGGAAAAATTCAACAACTTGAAGAAAAGAATTTGCAAGCGGTAGTACAAACTCCGGGAGGTGCTGCATCTCAGAATAATCAAGGCCTCCCAGTTTGGAGATCCTCAGAGAAGCAGCACCTTTCTGAAAATCCAAGGAGACAACTTAATGTGGTCTTCAAATTAACCGCCTTCATCTCATCCAGCTCCACCTTTCCATCTGCTCCTCCTCTTCCCTCCTCACCTACTCTCACTATCCTCCTCTCCTCCTTTTCCTCTCCCTCCTCATCCTCCATCTAGAAGTTGAAAAATGATTGTCTTTGGGGGAGGGGCAAGATGGCCAACTGGAATCAGTTTCCCACAGAGGCTCCTGTTCAAAAGGAAAGATAACCTCCAGAAACTGCCCAATTGAGCTGAAAACTGGGAGCCTAGCCAAGAGAGAGAGAAATGATAACTACAGGTAATCTCTGAGGCAAGCTGCAACTTCAAGAAACCAAGCTTCAGGCAGAAAAACTGAACTAAAGTTTTTGCCACTCTGAACTTCCAGGACACACTTACCTGACGCAACAGAAGCCTGACCTCTAGTGCAAGTGAGGGAGGAGGACTTGAGCTGCACCCACCCTCCCTATCTGCCAGAACAGGTGACTGCCAAGTAGGAGACTCCGGGGACCCACCGAGCCCCCACCAGCACCCAGGCCAGAAACTCCCATAGCTCCGATCCGTGCCACATCAGGCCTCGGCCGGCATCCTGCAGTGGCCAGAAACTCCGCCCAGGACACCCGTGCGGCCCAGATTGGCACCCCACCCGGCCTTGGCCCCCAGCCACCAGCAGCCAGGAACTCTGCGAGGACTCCAGTGCAGCCCAATTAGCCACAGGGCGCCGCCAACAGCGGCCAAGAAGTCCACTGGATCTCCCACGAACCAACCTGTGCCCCAGCAGGCCCCAATCCATGCCCAAGGCCCACTGACCACAGCGGCCAAGAACTATACTCCGCTGAAACCCCTGCACGGCCCTGATTGGCACCTACGTGGCCTTGGCCCGCTGCTAGCAGCAGCCAGGAATTCGCCCAGGACTTTTCGCGGCCTAAATGGCACCCTGCCTGGCCTTGGCTTGCCTCCAGCAGCAGCCAAGAAGTCCGCCCGGACTCCCACGCCGTGGACTCCCACTCATCTGTGCCTGGACCAACTCAACTGCCGCTCTCCAGGACACCTGACCAGCTCAGATCCATACCCCAGGCCTGCCGCCCACAGGGCCAGGAAATCCACTCTGCTGGGACTCCCACACGGCCCTGATTTGAACCCAGCCAAGACTTGGTCCACCGCTAGCAGCAGCCAGAAGTCCACAGGGACACCCACCTGGCCACAATTTGTGCCCTGCTGGCCTCAGCTCGCACTCCGCCAGGACCCCTTCCTGGCTCCAATCTGTGCCCCAGGCCATGGGGCCTGCCACCCAAAGAGGCTAGGAACTCCAATCCGCAGGGACCCCCAAAAGGCCCTGACTGGCCCCGGGCCTTGGCCTAACCCCGCTGTGGCCAGGGACTCCGCGGGGACCCCCATACGGCTCTGATCCACACCTTCCCGGACTTGATCCTCCACTCGTCATGGACTCCACCAAGTTGCGGGTCACCGCCTGGCCTGCCATGGCCAGGGAATCCACTGGGACCCTTGAGCCAGGCCACTGCCAACTGCCCACACAGGCCTGGAACCTGCCAGGCATCTGCCTGCCTGCTGGGGCCCGGAACTCCTACAGCCACACAACCTGCCTTTGCCTTCTCCCCTACCCTCTCTGCCTCCCCACTGGCCTGCCTGTCTGGCCAGAGACTCAGGAGACTGCTGGAGGCACAGCCTCCCTTTGCAAAGGCCACCAGGTGCCCCATCACAGGCCCTGTGGCTTGATAAGGGCGTGCCACACTCCGGAGCTGCTCCTGCAGCCAGATCCCTGGGTGGGGCAGTCCCAAAGGAACTACACAGGGTCACTCCCTACAAAGATCCAGTAACAACAGAGTGATCCTGCCCGGGTCTGATTTGGGAGAGACACCTGCCAACTCTGAGGATTGTCAACAGTGAAAAATAATCATGAGGTAGAATCAAGAGAAAAACTCTGGCACTATGAAGAATCAGAGTAGATCAACTCCCCCAAGGAACGAAAAGGTAGTTACAGCACAATGGCTGAGATGTCAGAAATCGAATTCCGACTCTGGATAGGAAATAAGATCAGCAGAATGGAGGAAAATATGGAATTAGAATTTCAAGCAGTAATCCAAAAGATGTCTCAAGAATTGAACGAATTCATGGCAAAATGACCAAAGATTTTGACACACTGAGACAAGAAGTTGCAGCCCTCAAAGATCTGAGAAATACAGTAGAATCCCTCAGTAACAGAATGGAGCAAGCAGAAGAGAGGATTTCTGACATGGAAGATTTTGAACGCTCCCAACCTTCCAAAGAGGAAGAGAAATGGAAGGCAAAAACAGATCATTCTCTCAGACAGCTCTGGGATAACTCGAAGAAATCAGCCGCCTTCATCTCATCCAGCTCCACCTTTCCATCTGCTCCTCCTCTTCCCTCCTTGCCTATTCTCACTATCCTCCTCCTTTTCCTCTCCCTCATCATCCTCCATCTAGAAGTTGAAAAGTGATTGTCTTTCACCTTATAGGGATAGCTGAAAACGATGAAGTGGCATCACAAGGCACACAGAAGTCTCTTCCTTATGAGATTATGAAAGAGAAGTTTCCAGACATGCCAAGAGTTTCTGAAATTCAGATAGCAGACAGTTTCACAACCCCAGCACGACTCAACCCAAATAAGACATCTTCCAGGCACATCATAATTAACTGCACTAAAGTTACAATGAAGGAGAAAATTCTGAAAGCAGCCAGACGTAAGAAATCCATCACCTACAAAAGGAAGAATATTAGAATGATTGCAGGTCTCTCTGATCAAAACTTTCAAGCTAGAAGAGAATGGTCAACAACTTTTAATCTCCTAAAACCAAAGAACTTTCAACCCGGGAACCTGTACCCAGCTAAACTGAGTTTCATTTATGATGGAGAAATTAAATAATTAATGACATCCACATGTTGAAGAAATTTGCTATAACTAAACCAGCTTTCCACGATATTCTCAGACCTATCCTCCACAATGACCAGCGTAATCCTCCACCACAAAAGTAAACTCAAACAGAAACTTTTTGTCAAATTACAGCTTCCACACTGAAGAAAGGATTAAAAATGTCCACTGAACTTTCTAAAGATTTATCCTTGTTTTCAATTAATGTCAATGGTTTAAATTGTCCTCTAGGTTGGCTGACTGGATACAAAAACTCAGGCCAGATATCTAATGCATACAAGAATCTCATCTTACCTTAAAATATAAATTTAGACTCATGGTGAAGGGATGCTCATCTATATTCCAGGCAAATGGAAAACAGAAAAAATCAGGTGTTGCAATCTTACTTACAAATACAACAGGCTTTAAACCAATCAAAGTAAAGAAGGATAAAGATGGATATTTCATATTTGTGAAAGGTAATACTCAAGATGATGAGATTTCAATTATTAATATTTATGCACCCAACCAGAATGGACCTCAATGTATAAGAAAAACTCTAACAGACATGAGTAACTTGATTTCCTCCAGCTCCATAGTAGTTGGAGATTTTAATACTCCTTTAGCGGTGTTGGATAGCTCCTCCAAAAAATAGTTAAGTAAAGAAACTTTAGATTTAAACTTGAAACTATTCAACAACTGGATTTAATAGACATCTACAGAACTTTTCATCCTAATAAAACTGAATACACATTCTTCTCATCATCCCATGGAACATACTCCAAAATCGATCACATCTTAAGTCACAAGTCTAACCTCAGCAAATTTAAAAGAATATAAATTATTCCTTACATCTTCTCTAACCATCATGAAATAAAAGTTGAACTCAGTAACAACAGGAATCTGCATACTCAAACAAAAACATGGAAGCTAAATAACCTTATGCTGATGGACAGATCAGTCATAGACAAGATTAAGAAGGGTATTACCAAATTTTTGGAACAAAATGACAATGAAGACACGAATTATCAGAACCTCTGGGAAACTGCAAAGGCAGTCCTAAGAGGAAAATTTACAGCACTGCAAGCCTTCCTCAAGAGAACGGAAAGAGGGGAAGTTAACAACTTACTGGGACATCCTAAGCAACTAGAGAAGGAAGAACATTCCAACCCCAAACCGAGCAGAAGAAAAGAAATAACCAAAATTAGAGCAGAATTAAATGAAATTGAAAACAAAAGAATTACAGATCAATGAATCAAAAAGTTGCTTGATTTTTGAAAAGGTCAATAAAATAGATAAACCTTTGGATAACCTAACCAGGAAAAAAGGAAAATCTCTAATTTCATCAATCAGAAATGGTAAAGACAAAATAAAACGAACACCTCAGAAATTAAAAAAATCCTTAATGAATATTACAAGAAACTTTACTCTCAGAAATATGAAAATCTGAAGGTATTAACCAATACCTGGAAGCATGCCACCTAACAAGACTTAGCCAGAAGGTACTGGAAATGTTGAACAGGCCTATATCAAGTTCTGAAATAGCATCAACAATACAAAATCTCCCTAAAAAGAAAAGCCCAGGACCAGATGACTTCACGTCAGAATTCTACCATCCTTTAAAAAAGAACTAGTAACTATATCACTAAACCTCTTCCAAAATATAGAAAAAGAAGGAATACTACCCAACACATTCTATCAAGCAAACATCACCTTGATCCCTAAACCAGGGAGAGACCCAACAAGAAAATTATAGACCAATATCACTGATGAATATTGATGCAAAGATATTTAACAAGAAACTAACAAACAAATCCAACAACATATCAAACAAATTATACACCATGACCAAGTGGGCTTTATCACAGATTCTCAAGGCTGGTTCAATATATATAAATCTATGAATGTAATCCAGCACATAAACAAATTAAAAAATAAAGACCATATGATTCTCTCAATTGATGCAGGAAAAGCTTTTGACCATATCCAGCATCCCTTCATCATCAGAACACTTTAAAAAATTGGTATAGGGAGGAGGAGCCAAGATGGTGGCTGAGCAACAGCTTCCTTGCAACTGGGCTCGGTGAGACTGGGGAGAGAAGACTTCAGGCATCTCTGGCTGGCGAGATCTGCCCAGAAACATCCCTCTGGGGACACAGGGAGACAGCTTGAGACTTCTGGACCCCCCTGAGGAAGGCAAAAGCAGTGGAGATCTGGCAAGTGGTTGCGTGTGTTCATTCGGTCTAATCCTGCCAGCAGCTGTGACAGCAGCAGCAGTGAGATTGCGAACTGGAAAAGCCTTACCTGTGAGCTGTTTGGGTTTCTTTTGGACTTGGCACTCGGTTGAACTGCCCTCAGAGAACTGCGGCAAGAGTGAGGAGGTATTTGAGTGTTGTCTGGGGCTCCAGACTGAGCCGCAGAGCCAGAAAGAGCTGCCAGTGTTTGGTTGTGGGCTGTGTGGAGCCATTGTAGGAGAACTGCCCTGGCAAGCTCCACCCTCAGGGTCGCAGAACAACCATCAGGCGGGAGCGAGTAATCTAGTGAGTGAGCAGCCTAAAGGCGGGGACTGAGACGCTTTGCAGCCTTAGCCCTCGGGGCATTGGGTGAGCCCAGTTTCAGCACACTGGGTAAGTGAATAGCCACTTAAGGAGTGATCCCAGCCACAAGCACATTCCTGGGAAAGCTTCTGCTTAGCCCAAGTTTGCGATTTAAAGT
>CAUYON010052851.1:0-18290 GCA_963573935.1 Arctocebus calabarensis
GACAAGAACCAGCCAAGCACAGGGGACAGCAGGTGTAAGAGGGAATAGAAGTCATCCCCTCACTCAGTTTGGGCAAGTGAATCTGGAGTCCCTGAGGGCCTTTAGAATGGCACCAGCCCAAATCAGGTCAGTGACTTGGAGGACACTGACCCCTGCTTGTCACTTTCTTCCACTTTCTTCTGGAGTAGCAGGCACTGGGAGAGGGTGGGGTGCAGAGAGACTTGCTGTGTTTATCCTGACAGCAGTGTGACATGACCACCCATCTCATCTGAGACATAGTCGTATTTCACATGAAAGAAAGGCTTTCTCCCTAGAATAGCAATTACATGTAAATAGTTCATGTCATCTGCTCTTGAAATTTTAGCAGCAGGACTTAATGCTGTGGTTACCATGGTTACAGCATAACTGGTGATTTTGAATACTAGTGGATTATTTCGTGGCGAGAATACGTTCATTTCTGTGTATGTATTTGTGCCTGTGTGTGTGAAGGGTGTGTTGCATATAAGGGTATGGTTTTTTCCAGATCACAGTGTCAGAAAAGTCAGTAGGCATGACTGTTACCTGGGTTTAGGTGAGCACCTTGGAAAAGTGGAGCCCAGCACAGGTATCTTTCATTTTTTGGTGATATTCTTTCTTTTCCGAACATTCCTCCCCACCCCCAGTCTTTTTTTTGCAGTGTTTGGTCAGGGCTGGGTTTGAACCTGCCACCTCTGGCATATGGGGCCAGCGTGCTACTCCTTGAGCCACAGGCGCCACTCACCAACACCCAGTCTTATTAAGGTGTAATTGACAAATAAAAATTATGTATCTTTCCAGTGTACAATGTATTGATACACGTATCCATTGTGAAAAGACTAAGTCAACCTAGTTAACATATTCATCACCTGACATGTTTGTGGTGAGAACATTTGAGATCTACTCTCTCAGCAATATTCAAGTATATGACGCAGTATCATTAACTAGAGTCACCACTCTGTATAACAGGTCCCCAGAACTTACTCATCCTTTCTAACTAAGACTTTGTACCCTCTCCTCTTCTCCCCCTTTCTCTTCCCAGGCTCAGATCCTGGCAGCCGCCATTCTACTGTCTCTGTGGATGGACTTGTTTATAGATTCCCCATGTAAGTGAGGTCATGTGGTTATATCTTTTATCCCATATGCCGGAGGTGGCCCTGGCCAAAAACTGAAAAAAAAAAAAAAAAAAGCCAAGAAGCAATATTAATTCTCTAATATTAAATCTTTCCCTCTCACCTAAGCTCCTAGACTCAGAGTACCTGCAGAGAGGTAAAATAATTATTAATTAGACCCTAACATGTAAGGATTGAGCTAATAAATGTGGAAGAAAAATAATTTCTGACCACCACGAGCTCCTATCATAGGAGGGATGAACATGACTTGCAGGATGTGCACAATGTAAACTAAAACTCTAAAGCTCCCTGTCAGCAACTGACTGACTGGACCACTTTTAGCCAAGGGGAGCCCTAAAATCAAGCTGCTTATCCTAAGAAAGATCAGACTTGCCTCATCACACCCCTCCCCCCTTTGTAGTGACATCTTGTGTGACTCACTGAAAGACGAGGTCCAATGGAGGAAGAGAGCACCCCCAACACCATATTTAAGAGGAAAAAGGCATTTATTCAGCTGGCACACAGCAAACGGCATAGAAGAATTCAAAATGGCCATGCTCCCAGACTGGCTTGGTCTTTCCCTTTTTATCTCCAGTCAAAACGTTCCAACCCACAGGTACCTTTCTCGTTGGTCAGTTTAAGTCAAGTGAGAGAAGCTATTCCAGCCCCCACAGAACTAGGAAATTTCCAGGTCCATGAGGTTAAGTCTATAAATTCCTAAGAGCTGAGTCACCATGGAGAGGACCTTGCAGGTGTATCCTTGGGATCTCCTTGAGAAGAACTCTGTTCTCCTAGACCTCACCTTTCCCAGGTATCCTCTCTCATTCTCCCCCTTTGAGATGCCATATATATTTTAATTTGGGGTCTCAATATCAGCTTGCTTCTGTAGGAGCCAGTATTAATCTGCAAGACTGGCTCCAGGGGTTACACTGACTCTATGGAGCAATTTGTCTTCACTACTTTATTTGAGCACATTATTTTTGCTGCTGTCCTCACTGTCTCAGGTGCTGTTATACATTTTCACTCTTCACATTGAACTTTACATCACTTTTCTACAAAATCTAAGGCACAGAAGTATTTCTGATCTGCCCTGTAGCTTCTTTCCCAGTTCCTTCTGCTGGAGCACATTCACATGGTGTCTTAGGCATCAAACTTCAGAGTCACCTAGCTGGGCTTTCCTATGTCCCTGGTCTTCACCAGTGTTCATATTTCAGGGACTGTGACTCCTCTCAGGTTCTGTACACAGGCCTTAATTGTACCATGGTGGGGGGATAATATACATATGGGTTTTCACTTTTCCCTGTGTCACATATTGAGTACTGTATCCGAGTATGTGTGTAAGTTCCTTCCTCGGTGCCTTTGCATTCATAAAAGCTATAAAGGAGTAACCCTTTGTCCTACCTCAATGGTGTGGGTGCACAGATCATATCCCTCCTCCCTTTTCCCCAAGGTACAAAGCCCAATTAAGACAAGTCCTGCGAGGAGCTTCCTCAGACTTCAGCCATGTGTTGACCAGATAGTTCCCAGTAAGTGACTGGAACAGGGCATGTTACCTTTGCTTCCTATGGGGCAATGAAGCTCTCTTAATCTGGCTGTAATGAATCTAGACAAGGATCCCTTCCACCTTTGTTTGCTGTGCATGTGGTCAGGATGATGGTGTAGGCTCCCTTCTACCATGGTTTGAGGGAGACTGGATTCTGATCTTGACCTAGACTTGATCCCCTTGATCCCTCGGAGAGAAAGGATGTACAGACACAAAAGACTAAACAGACCACAGGTAATTATCCAAGTGGAGATGTTCCTTACTACTCTTCCTATGGCTTCTAAATGCCTGTTCAATTCAGTCTCCTTCAGTTCTTTTAGAAGTCCCTGATAAATTGCAGAGGACAGATGGAGGCCTGTTTTAACAAGACCAGTGGCAAGGCCTGTATTCAATTATGCTTTGCTTCCTGGCAGAGTTTACTGATTCCTGCTCTTATGACCCTGTTCATGTACTCTACCTTGCCCAAGCTTTGAGGCTTATATGTCACATATTGTTTCCAAGTGATATTCAAAGCTTTAGCTATCATTTGCACTACTTCTGTTATGAAGGTTAGCCCACTGTCAAATTTAAACCAGAGTGGCAACCTACACCATGGGATGATTTCTCTGGACAACACTTTCACTACTTCAGGCCTGGTGGGAAAGGTTTCCACTTATTCTAAATATGTGCAGACCAAAATTAGTGAGTACCAATTTCCTCCATATTGTACAACTCAGTATAGTTCATTATCACATCTTTAAAAGGGGCTTCCCTGCAGGACTGAATTTCAGGTGGTAGGGATGGTCCCTGTCTAGTATTGTGTTGGTTGCATGTCACACAATGCTGACTTTCTTGTCAAGGGTGAATACCAGGGAAATGTATATGTATCTCTCCAGAAGCCCCTTGATTTTCTTTCGCCTCTGTCCTAAGTGCATGGCCTTAAGCATATGACCACTATAACCAACCTCGGATTTTTACACAGGAAGCTTTGATATTCAATGAGGCATAAGTTGGTCAACCAATGATACCCTTTGGTGTTCTTAAGAGTGACCACTGCATATGGTACCCAGACTCTTAAGTTTTGTCCCAAAGTCAACTTATCTGCCTCTTGCACCAGCATGGCAGTGGCTGCAAGTGTTTCTAGGCACAGGGGCATCCTTTCCAGACCCTATCGAGTGACAGAAATAAGTAACTGGTCCTACCCAGGATGCTATATTCTGGGTGAGCACTCCCTCAGCTGCTCTATTGCTTTCTGATATGTACAGTTCAAAAAGCTTGGGCAGGTCAGGGAAGCCTGGCACCAGAACTGCGTGTAGTTTTTCCTTTAGTCTCTTGAAGGCTTTTGGTTGTTTGTATTTCTACTCAATTGGCCCATTCTCTCCCCCCTTAGTAACTTCATACAATGGTTTGGCCAGTGTGTATATTTCACACAGTCTTTCACAGAAATTCTCAGGGCTTTCATTTGGCTTCTGCATGACCTCAGCCACCTTGCATGTTTGTGGCTTTCTGGCTCCCTTACACTGACAGAGATAGTCAAGGTTGGGTTTAGCATAAGAGAATGAACTCATTTAGCAATCACAAATATCTGTAAGTTCTAGATTTCAAGGTTAAGGTTCACACAAAGAGAACATTAGTATTCTTATTTACAGACTTACAGATAATTCTTAAGATGATACCTAGCTTTAAGAATCCCTACAAAGCTGATTCAAATTTCTGGGCAATTCAAGTGAATATTCCTGAATATCAGTTGAGTGTGGGTCACACCATTTCCTGAGAAATTCTCATTTAGGTTCCAATTTTTCCTGAGGTTATCTATATAGACACAGCAGATAATGTTTAATACCACACTAATTTTTCCAGTATAGCCAATAGGTGACCTTTGTTGTTCCTTAAGGCTTCAGAGAAAATATAATTACTATATATGATTCTATACTCTTTGGCCAGGCCCTTAGTCCCATTTAATAGATCAGTTTAATAAAACATGTCTCAGTTTATGATCCAGTATTGTAGACAAGGCTGGAATTTAGTACAGATGGGCCACAGTCTTTTTCCCTTTTGAACCACTTTTCTCTCTCCAATTTCTCTCTTTACTAAAAACAAATTATAGCTGAACTAATTAAATTGCCAAAATAAACTGTACTTTCAGTATACTGGATCTGATTATTTGCATAAAGGGCAAAAAAAATAATTATTAGCCATCTAAGTATTTCTTTAAAATTGGCTTTGCTGGAACCTTTTATAAGGAATCTCAGGTTAGACTTGAAAGCCTTGAATGAGCCCAGGTTTCATTTGTGCCATTAGATACCTGGATGCATTGGGTAAATTCCTATTCTCTTGAGGTCTCCAAGCAAACTGTGGTTCCCAGACCTGTCAGCAAGTGACCTTCTTTACTCACTGCAGATCAGGAAATGTTACTGGTGAGGTATTTGGCCAGTTTTTCCAATATGCTTTTCTATTGGCCTTATAAAGTCAACCTTAACTCCTTAACACAGTTTGGACACCTCTGAAAATGTTATTCCAGTCAAAGCCTTGGTAAAATAATTAGTGCCTTCATCAAGTCCTATAGAACAAAACAGATTCTTACTGAATTTATGCAAATAACTGTATTGTCAGAAATTAAGAATAATTACAAAAGGTTTTCAAATTCCAGGGTAATGAAGGAGAGAGAAAAAATAAATGGTTCAAATTCTACCTATAAGTACGTACAGTGCTGAAAGCTACAAATAGATCAAGAGACAGAAAATGGTTTTCTCAAAGTCTAGAAAACAGAACACAAAAAGACTCAGCAATTTATAAAAAGAAGAAAAGCCATAACAAACTAGCCTAGATCCATGTTACTGATTAGTGTTGTTTGAAGTTAGGTTAACAATACTCATGGACATGTCAACTTTCCGATTAAAGTCTTAGAGGTTTGCTTTTAGCCTGATGGTATTTAATTTCTAAAAACATCAAAAATTTGAATTTGAGAGAATTTTCTAGCTTTTCCTAATATTTCTCTTGAAGGACAAACTTTGTATTCAGCCAATTATTAAAAAAAAAAAAACACTTTCTCAGATAAATTAAAATTACTGACAATATACACTAATACAGATCAATATTTTATAATATTGGAACATACAAACACAATCCGCACAAAATTAACCACCATTTCATATTTGACAAGATTTCCTATACATTTTTAACATACCAAATAGGCCTAATATGTCTTTCTCAGACTTTCAGTGGCTTCAAAAAGACCAAATTTAGAGTTTTGATTTTGGAAGGTTTGTCAAATATCAAAGGCTTAAAACATTTGTTCGAACAGGATTACAAGTCAAAAGATTCTAAAGGCAACACTGGATAGTCAAGTGGATCACAGGCAAATTCCTTCACAAATTAACTTTTATGAACCTTGTTCAATCCTGCACAGACAATTTACAAACATTCTAAATGTGGACTGCCCTGCCTATCCCTTTCTTAAATAACCATTCTTTTTTAGGACAAAATTTACCTACACAAGATCCTTTTCTTACACAATGCCATTTTTCCTTTCTAATGTTTGTTACTCTCTCAAAAAAAAAAAATACTTTTCACAAAACAGGGTCACAGCTGAATTAGGAAGTTAATTTTTATTCATTTGGCTAAACTGATAATTAGAAGGTTTAAAAAGCAAGAAGCTTATTCTTTAACAAAGACTCAGTTTCCCAAACAATTTTAACAACTAAATTATTACATTCTATAAGTGAGAGACATTTTATGGAATATAACATTGATACAAGATTTTCCTACTCAGGGCTGAACAGATACCTCCCCATTTTTCAGGCTCTAGTGAGCTCAGAAATAAAGACTCCCACCTCTAGGCACAAACAGGCTGTACCCTACAGGCCACACCCTCTGAACTCCCCCAGCAAGGCCATGAACAGGGCAGCCTGAAATGTTTTGGGTGGCTCCACCCTGAGTAGGGAGCACACACCCTAATCCAATCCCCTCCCTACTACAAAAACTGGAAAGACCTAATAACCTTACCCCAGGGAAGGGACTGCATTTATTCTTTGTTAAAACATTCAGCGTGTAAAGATGCTTTTCCATCTACCAAGTCCTGGCAAAAATTTCTCTTAAGGTCAATATTTACCCTTAGACAAAGGACTCAGGCAGGAGACCTCTGACTTGGGCCTCCTCCCCCCTGCCAGAAGCTCTGGCACAACAAAATCCCATTTTATCACTGATCTGTGGCCCATGAGCTCAATTCTCAAATCCCTGAGACCAAGGATTAGCTGAAGAAAGCCTGGTTTGTGGTAACAAAACCACAACACAGGCTTCCTTTCTGATGTCTTTTCATTGTCCCCCGAAGTCTCACATGGCCACATGGCAACAAAGATGGCCACCAAGGACTAGACCTGTGTCAGACACAGAACACAGAAAACCCAGAACATTCAGTTTCTCTCAAAATAGCTAGTGGTGAAAGTTGGAGCAGGGAAGAAGGGGTCACGTGCACTAGACTGTGCCCTGCAGCTGCTGGCCTAAGTACAGGGAACATACCCTTAGGCCTCACAGAATTCAGAGGCTTAAAATCAAGAACATTAAG
This sequence comes from Arctocebus calabarensis, assembly GCA_963573935.1. Taxonomy (NCBI): domain Eukaryota; kingdom Metazoa; phylum Chordata; class Mammalia; order Primates; family Lorisidae; genus Arctocebus; species Arctocebus calabarensis. The sequence goes on from CAUYON010052851.1 coordinate 7,214, forward strand.
CTCACAGTCAAATCTAGCAAATTTAGGAATATTACAAAGGTGGCAGTTTTATAATCTCTGAACATTTGAACTTTAATAACAAGTTTTTAACTAATTTTACCTTAAGGGTACTACAATCACTTGAACAATAAGGCATTTGAGTTATTTCTATTCACACAAAGGTCTCAGTCTTCCCAGAGACATAGTTAGCACATAGTCTCCTGTAAACCCTTTTTCAAAATGCTTCAGCACAGTTCCCAACAGAGTGGGCTTCCCTGTGTTTCCCATTTCCTTCCCTCAGACAAACCACAAACACATTACAGATAGGATCAAAAGTAGGGATACAGACAGCGGCCAGTCACACAGTTGTTTTGCTCTGTGAAAGGGGGTGGGAAACCCCACTTACTGTTACCCATCTCAGTTGGTCTCCAAGCACTCAAATGCAAACAATTCCAATCTTTTCCTAACCTGATCAGCCTCAATTTCCCACTTGAACTGCCACTTAGCTATAGGAGGTAAACCAGCACTTCCCTAGGCCCTTAAGGGAAAGTCAGAACCCCACCTTCAGTGTTCAGCTCAGTCACACCACACCCATGCTCTCTGATACAACTCTCAACAGGCCTGCCAGCAATCTAATGCCCAGGGGTTGATCGCTCAAACCGGTTTCCACTCAAATAGTGGGAACCCCAGAAGGAGTATACCTTGCCTTAGACATCTCCCAGTGCAGATGTTAGTTCCTGAGTGCCAGTTCCTCCCAGTGTTTGACTCTTTGAAGACCCACCGAGGGGGTCCTTTCTCTGCCCAGTCAAGGCCTCCACCCAGGCATGCAAAACCCATTACTGGTATGCTCAGTGGTTCACATTGCCCAGGCTGATCAGGGCCCCCTGTGTAGGCATCCAGAGGGTTGGTGGTAACTACCAGTGCGTCTCAGCCTGCTCTTTCCTCGAGTGCTCTCACTTCCCAGTCAAGAAATCAAAATGTTGCAGGAAAACAAGACCCAATGGAGAGAAAGAGCACCCAAAACACCATATTTAAGAGGAAAAAGGCATTTATTCAGCTGGCCCAGCAAATGCCATAGAAGAATTGAAAATGGCCAAACTCCCTAACCAGCTTGGTCTTTCCCTTTTTAGCTCCAGTCAGAAAGTTCCAACCCACAGATATCTTTCGCATTGGTCAGTTTGAATCAAGTGGGAGCAGCTATTCCAGGCCGCACAGAACTACAATATTTCACAGAAGCAGAAATTTCCAGGTCCCAGGAGTTAAATTTATGAATTCCTAAGAGCTGAGTCACCATGGATAGGCCACTGCAAGTGTATCCTTGGGGGTCTCCTTGAGAGGACCTCTGTTCTCCTAGACCTCACCCTTCCCCGGTATCCTCTTAAGTTTGTCTCTGATTAATAGACCTTTATCTTAACCCAGCTGATTGTTTTTTTTCTTTTCTTTTTTTTTTTTTTATTAAATCACAACTGCATACATTAGTGCAATCAAGGGGTACAATGTGCTAGTTTCATATACAACCTGAAATGTTTTCATTGAACTGTTTAATACAGCCTTCATGGCATTTTCTTTTTTTCCCAGTGGTAAGACAGAATTTATTTACAGAAAAGAATATAGAAAACACTAAAGCTCCTGGTAGAGACAGAGAACTCAAGTGGGGAGAGAAAAGCTCTCTCTTTTTCTCTCCCGGTCTTTCCCCATCTCCCCGTTAGGCTTTTAGTCTCAGAGTATATATAGGTGTATGGGTTCCTTGGCCAGGAAACGAATGAACACAGTCCCTTCTGCTGGGGGCAAGGTGAATGAAATGTATCAATGAACGAACACAGTCCCTTCTGCTGTTAACCCAGCCAATTGTTAATCAAAGAATCTTTAAACCCACCTATAACCAGTGCACCCCCACCTCTTCTGAATGCCCCCCTCTTCAGGCCAAACCAATGTATATCTTCCACATATTGATTTGAAACTTTACCTGTAATGTCTCCCTGCAATGTATAAAACCAAACTGTAACCCCACCACGTGCCCACTTGCTTAAGGCTTCTTGTTTGTGGCTCCAGGTCATGGTCCTCAAATCTGGCTCAGAATAAACCTTTAAATTATTTTACAGAGAATGGATTCCCATCCATCAACACAGACCAAGAGGTGCCTAGGGAACAGAGAGTGGAACACAGCAAATGCTTAGTTAGGGTCTGTGTGATGAAGGATGAGGCACAGATGAAAGAACAGGCAACTGGAGCTCAGAGCTGTGTCTGGATGGTGTGAGTGCTGTGGAAAGGTGGGTTGCAGAGAAGGGGAAGATCCTTTTCAAATTCATTCTGATTTCTTCCATCCTGCTGAAATTATAAAATGATAGTTTTTGACAACTGTATCTATAAAGATGGTATTGGAAGGCAGGAAAGCCCGGAATTGCAGAGTCCAATTCAGAAGACATGGCATTAGTCCTGGGCACAGGTGCTAATGTTCTAAACTGCAGTAGAGAAGGAAGAGGCAACTGACCAAATTTGTGACTAGTACCTGATGACTACTGGGAGATGAGCCTTGTTGAAGACCTAGACATTTCGTCCTGGTAATTTAATGAGATGTTGTACTGTTACTACTGTTACTATTGCAGGGGTGTTGCCACTAAAGTGACAGGAATTCTTATAAATAGGAAAAAGACAAAAAACCCAATAGAAGAATAGGGCAGAGAAAAACAGCTACCATTTATTACACACTCACCTCATGCCAGGCATGGCACATTACCTCACTTCATTCTCACAGCAGCTCTGGGAGGCAGGTAGTTACATTATTCCTTTTTTTATAGAATCAATCCTCAGGGGGCTATGAAGAACCAGCCCTTGTTTGGGCTTTCTCTGGGTGCCACTAGCAAGGGCCTCCAGAATGTGAAAGCACTGGGAAGTCAGCCAGCCCACAAACAAGAAACCCAGCAGCAGGAGCACAGCAGGCACCAAAAGAGGAAGTCAGGTAGCAGGGCAGTTTGACAGGGAGGTTTAGTTCTTAAACTTAAGATTATACGCAGATAGCACACACCTGAGAGGAAGGTGTAGGTCTCAGAAACGATACCTTACAAACATTTTTGCTTGTATTTATTCCCCAATTCCCAGCTTTGCTCCTACTACTTCTAATGTTTATACATCTCTTTCACCTAGGGTCTTGATCAAGCTGACTCTACACTATTCTTAGCTAACTTCTCCTTTGGAAGGTCTCCAAAATATAAACATGGCATTGATTAATCATGGGATGCTGACTAGCTTATTTTAAAAGTTATAAATGATCAATCCCTCTGTGGGTGCCTTAGGAGTTGATCAGTGCCTGAGCCTCAAACTTTTCAAGCTCAATCTTAGTTAGTTCTTCTTCTTTTTATTTTTTTTTTTTTGGCCGGGGCTGGGTTTGAACCCGTCACCTCCGACATACGGGGCTGGCGCCCTACCCCTTTGAGCCACAGGCGCCACCCCTAGTTCTGCTTTTGTTAGAAGCCCAGAACAGTCTGTCTCCCACCTGTTCATATCTGAGCCAAGGAAGTGTCTGCTGCCTATGACAGTGACTTCCACTTTTCTTTGCCTTCTTACCCTATTCCCTATCTGTCCCTGATGTTCCCCCCGAGGAGATTTAGCCCTGAAACCTTGAAGGGAGAAGGGTCTACGACTGTTCTGTAACTGCTTCCTGCTGACCATAGGGATGAAGGCCTACCTGCAGGGCTCTCCTCGGGCTCTTTCCTTGTACTTAGGGATTGGGTCTGAAGAATTTTCTGCATTGTCTAAGGGCTCTATGGGGATCTGCTGGAAGCCTTGCATCACCACCATCTGCACGTGGGATTGTTGGGGTCTAGAAGATACAAATTCAACAATAACAACAACAACAACAAAAATAAGTTAAGCATGGGCCAAACAAAAGCAGAAGCATAATAGCTATTATTGGACCTAAAAAAAGGCAAAAACTAAATTATGGAAGAAAGACAGCCTTTAATAGTATTTTAAATGTCTCCAGCCTGCTATCATTGCTGCCTCACAGTGGTTTAGTCATATTTACTAGATTATTAAGTCCAGTTTCAACTTTTCCAGACACATTAACACAAAGACTTTAGGATTCAGTGTTTTACAAACTTCAATATTAACATCAGAACCTAAGCTAGTACTTAAGCATCCAGCTGTTTCATTGTCAAAAGTCTCCTCACTTGATTAAAAGTAGGACTGGTGAGTGGAAGGCTTGAACTGTCAAGGCTCCAGGTGAGTCCATTTCTGAACTTCCTCTACTAGCACCGCAACAGTTGCTACTCACGGCTGTCATGGCTACTAAATTGGTAATGTATCTCCCCCAGGTACTGAACTAACACTCCTACTACCACTTTGCTTTTCTCAGTCACATATGGAAAGACTTTTCCAAATTAGGTACTTTTTTAGGATTGGAAAGCCTCCTCCTGCTCTTCACCCATAGTGATTCTTTCATATCTTTCCCATTTAAAGCATTCTATGGAGGCTTAGCAAGCTCCTCATATCTAGGAATCCATATTTGACAGTATTCCATCAGTCCCAGGAATTCTCTGAGTTGTTTCTTAGTGGAGGGTCTAGTGAGTGAACAGACTGTTTTCATTTTCTTGAGAGAGCCTTCTTTCTCCAGGACAGGACAAACCCTAGATAAGTGTCCTAAGGCTTGCCTAATGGAGCTTTTCCTCTTGACACTTTAAATCTTTCATCTTCAAGAAAATTTAACACTAGTAATCAAAAATCCTTTCCAACTACAAAGTAAAATACAAATACCTGCCTGTCAAACCAATAACCAAGAGGAAAGATGATCTCCAAAGGGCTGTGAAATGAAATAGCTGCTCTCATGTCCAGCACAGAGGAGACAAGCTTACTGGCAATGTCCTCCATGACCCAAGGTTCTTCTGGCTTCTTGGACAGTCTCCAGTTCAGTGTCCTGACTGGGCACACTGGAAACAAGTTACACAGGGTAAAACTCAACCCCTGTTACCCAAATTAGGCATTTCCTGTCACGTCTGCAGAGGTCCAGGGTTCCCGTAGCTGCAGCACAGTCAATCTGGGGTGGTGCCACTCTTGTCTTTCTTTGGCTGGACCATGGAGACAGGCCGCAAAGGTAGCTCCTAACATTTTCCACCTTTTGGCAATAATTCTCTGTCTTTTCCAAATTGGGGTTGTAAATACCAACATGGCTACATTTAGTGACTCACTGGGGTTGCTCTGCAGCCCTAACGGCTTGTACCATAGCTTCCTGTGGGTGTCAGAGGCAGACTGGTTAATAAGGTCACTCAGCACGAGCCCTCCTTCTGCCAACTCAGGGTGTAAGTCTGTGTATTTCTGAATTGCCTCAACCAACATCCACTCCAGGCAGCTAGACTCTTCCTTGATCTGTCAGCTCACACAGCTTAGAGAAGCTTAGAAGCTCAATCCTCACAGCTCTCACTCTCTCTACACAGCTGGTCTGCACGTAGCCTCTGGCTGCCCTGCTAATATTTCTAGCTTCTCCTGGTTGATGGTTCTATATGGGCTCCTGAGGGAAACCCCCAAGCTTGTCCCTGCAAGACTTTAAACTGCCATGTGTTAAAAGGAACACAGACACGTAGGGCCTGAACTCCCCCTCTCCCTCCTTGAACTGCTTCATGGAGGGGAACAACAAGAGTAAGTCCCTCACAGACCTGGGCTTTAAATGATGTGGAGACTCCCTGGCAACTGCCCCCCTGGTGCGGCTGGTGCCTTGGACTGAGGCCTCGCCTTTAGGAGGGGTTTTCCATGGCCTTCTCTCTTCCTGGGGCCAAGGTCAGCTGGGATTTTTCCACACACCCCTCACAGTGCTGGAGGTAATCTCCTAGACACCTTAAGGTTTGCACACCTGGGACCTCTGACCATTTCCCTTCATTCCCACAAAGCACATCAGGCTGTAGTTTAGGGTACTGTTCTCTGGCCACTTTTTCCCACTGGGGAGGTTATACTCTGGCCATGTGGTATTACAAAAGAATATTAATGTAGACTTCCATAGGCTATCAAATCCTGGAGTCTTCTAATTTTTTTTAAACAAGTACCCAAGTGGGCTGTTTGTAGAAATGAAGCTAGACTGTCCCACGCCTATTAAACTGAACAACGACAAAAAATAGAGCAGGATTCCCTGTAGGGACCATCATCCCAGTCCTTCAGCACACAGGCCACACACACAGACATGGGAAGAAGGCAGCCCCTTCTCATTTTCCATGAGGGAAAATGGCTATACCTGCACTTTCCCCTGGAGACAGCTCCAGTTTCCTGCCAGGCCCATCTTCTGGTGAGATCCCTGTACATATGGGTGCCCCCTGCCCCTTCCTCTCCATACTGGCTGGCACAATCTCATGACAAGCCCTACTGTGGACTTGGCTGAAGTCTCCCTGTCTAATGGTGATTGGGGATGGCTTCAAACCCCAAATAATGGCTATGGTGGAGCAAATGCGGGTAAGAGGAGCTCTGTGCAGACTCTTTTCTGTGTGTCTTTTCTAGCTCCCATTCCTACCTTTCACAGCCATCACCCCTCATTCTAGGTGACCCATACTCTAAAACATGTCCCAAGTCCTCTTCTCCCAGTGCGTCCTAATAATTTTCCTGGTCATTGTCTGGGTCCCAGCCCCAAGCTCACTTAAACATTAATGCTTGTAGAATCCCAGGTTTGCTAAACAAAAAGGCAGATGTGCTGTCAAGGTCCCTAAGTGTCAGCAGTTCCCTGAGTCCCAAAATGACACTGCCTGTGTTCACAAAGCACACAGCTAGGGAGACTCCACCGCAACTGAGACGCTACTCGTGAACGTTCAGGCCTCAACTCCTGAAACAGGACTGCAGATCCTATTACTTGGTTATCTAATGATCAAGGCTGGGTAGACCAGTGTCCTCTAACTCAGGAGAAGTTACAAGCCACAACAGATTTAGTAGCTGAACAATTAACGTTAGGACATGTAGAATCTTCCAGGAGTTCTTGGAATACTCCTATTTTCATCATAAAGAAAAAAATCAGGAAAATGGCAGCTCTTGCAAGATCTTAGAGCTATTAATAGAACTATGGAACTTATGGGACACCTTCAACCTGGTAAGCCATCTCCTACAGCTATCCTTAGAATTTTTCTTTGTTGTAGATTTAAAAGATTGTTTTTTCTTGATCCAGATCAAGTGGAATGATTTTGAAATATTTCTCCTTTTTCTATTATCTATAAGATTTGGCATGATCTACTTTTTGAAACTCTCCTTCACTTTTATTTATATAATATTAGTTGTCTATTTTTTGAGGCTTTGGAAAAAAGAAGTTAACTGATGACTTCATACTGAGCCTCAGAGTCAAAGCATTCTATAAAATCTTACTTGACAATGTGAACGCTAATTTCTTGGCATTATTATTACTAATATTGCTTAATATTTTGATGCACTAATTGTTTCCTTTTCTGAATGTATTTATGTTCATTCTTTATGTGGTTTTTGTTTCTACTCTTTATCTTAAACATTGTTATTGTTATTAAATTCTAAGCCTTTTAAATTCTGTGAAGGCAAAAAGTGGAAACCTAATTAGCACATGTATATGTAAAAATAAAAAAAAATTAAAAAATCCTTTTCCACTCTTTCAAAAAAAAAATTTGTTTTTGTACTATTCCTCCCCATCATGCAGACCGCAAATGTTTCACTTTCAGTCTCTCATCTGTTAACTTTAAAGAACCTTCTGCTCGATTATCTATGGAGAGTACTTCCTCGAGGAATAGCAAATAGCCCTACCTTATGTCAAAAATTTGTTGCTGCTGCAATTTCACCAAATCATAAAGAATTTCCTACTGCTTATATTATTCATTATGTGGATGACATTTTGCTCACCCAACCTGATTCTTTTATACTGACCATTATTCTCACCCAATTACAGGACTCTTTGACTGCCTTTGGGTTATATACAGCCCCAGAAAAGATATAAAGTGTTCCTCCCTTTTCCTACTTGCATCACCTCATTGAGAATTATCAGATATACCTTCAAGATCTCCAAATTCGTACTGATAAGTTAACTACCCTTAATGATTTTCAACAGTTACTAGAAGATATTAACTGGATCCATCCCTCATTAAAACTTACTACAGAAGACTTAAAACACCTTTTTGACATTCTTAAAGGACCCTTCCTATTCTCGTTCTTTAACATCTGCTACAACAGAAGCTCTAACCAAGGTCAACTGTGCTTTGCAAAGAGCACAACTCACTCACATTGACCCTGATTTTCCTGTCTATCTACTAATGTTTCCTTCTTCTCATATGCCTACTGCTTCGTTATAGCAATCTTTTGGTCCTTTGGAATGGGTGCATTTAAGCACAACAGCAAAACAGGTTTTTACTCCCTATTATGAAATAGCTGCCGCATTGGTTCAAAAAGGTCAAAAGTGTCTTTGGCAGCTCCTGGACACTGATTCCACATTCACTGTTGTACCATATTCTTCTGACCAACAACAATGGCTTTGGGAAACTTCCCCATGGTGGCAAACTGCATTTGCTAATTTTACAGGACAGACAGATTGCCATTATCCTCCATATAAGATTATTCAATTCGCTTCTACCACTTTCTTTCTATTCTCATCCACTATCATTTCTTAGCTGCTTCCTCACATTCCTTCAGTTTTTACTGATGGCTCTGCTACAGGTATTGCCACTATGGTTGTCAATAATGAAGTATTTACTGAAAAGGCATCTAATGCCTCAGCTCAGAAAGCAGAGTTACATGCTGTCATTATGACTTGTACACATTTTTCTCAAGTTTCCTTTAACCTTTACACAGACAGCATATATTTACTTGGAATAATGGCCACTATTGAAACAACTATCATTGAACATACTACTGATGAATCTTTCTTTAATCAGTTTCTTCACTTACAGACACTTGTTTGTGCACACCCAGAACAATGCTTTGTTGGGCACCTTGGAGCTCACTCTTTCCTTCCAGGTCCACTTCCCATGGAAATTCCTTGGCTGACAAACACACTCATCTTTCTTTCTTTCACCACATACTTCTGCAGAATTATCTCATGCCCTTCATCACCAGAATGCTGCTGCTCTTTGACACATTACCGTTGAGGCTGCCCAACAAATTGTTAAAACTTGTCCTTCTTGTCTTCAAACTCCCTCCTGTTCCTCATTTTAGCATAAACCCTCTTTATCTTTTATTCAATCTATGTCTCTTGCATGATTTATTTTCTTAATTCCCCACCATTCCTCCTCTGGTTCGTGTCCTCTTTGCACTGGTTAACAAAACTCAGGAGGTAAGGCACCAACATTCTCAGTAATCTTTATCCTGATTCTTCTTCCTCAGGTTTCTGTTTATCCTACTTCAAAAAATACCTACTCAGCCAAATACAGTGTGGCTCATACCCCATAGACTGAGGTGGGAGAATCACTTGAGCTGAGGATTTTGAGATCAGCCTGAGCAAAGCAAGACTCTGTCTCTACTAAAATAGAAAAATTAACTGAGCATTGTAGCAGGTCCCTGTAGTCCCAACTACTTGGGAGAGAGGCTGAGGCAAGAGGATGGCTTGAGCTCAGGTGTTTGAGGTTTTAGTGAGCTATGACACCTCTGCTTTCTTTGTCTGGGCAACCGAGTAAGACTCTGTCTTTAAAAAAAAGCTTACCCAGGCGTTGTGGCAGGTGCCTGTACTTCCAGCTACTTGGGAGGCTAAGGCAAGAGAATCACTTGGGCCCAAGAATTTGAGGTTGCAGTGAGCCATGACACCACAGCACTCTACCAAGGGCAACACAGTGAGAATCCGTCTCAAAAAAAAAAAATGCTATTTTAAATGTTTGGAAGAAATCAACAGTGAGGTCATCTGTTCCTAAACTCTTCTTGGTTTATAATACTGCTTCTAAGTTTATAATACTGCTTCAATCTCCCTACTCACTGCTGGTCTGTTCAGATATTATATATTTTCATAATTCAGTATCATTAGGTTATACAGCTTTAGGAATTTATGCCCTCCCTCTAGTAATGAAGAAACAATAGTTGGTTGCTTCCTAGGTTTGGCCAAAGCTGAAAAGACAGATAAGAAGTCCCTCTGCAGAGCCCAGCTCCAGCCTCAGCTTCACTCAGCATTTCCCTTTCCATCAGACTTGTTTATTCAACATCAGGTAGTCTCATGACTCTGGTACATCAACCCCCAATTGACTATTAGCATGGGAGGTCACAACACACTTGGGACACAGGACTCTGTCTGTTCCTCTGTGGTAAACCTGTCCAGCTTAAAGGCCTATAAGTGATAAAAAAAACTCTTACTAAATGTTCTCTCTGTGGTTATCATTCAAGCCATCCCTATACTATGACCCTGATGGTAAGGCTGTCCCGTAGGGACCCATGTAGGTAGATCCCTGTTGGTACTCTTCTGTCTAGGCCTCTGGTGGCTGCTGTTGACAGTAGCCACTAGATAAGAGAAAAACGCAGATACTTTTGTTCAGAGAAACGGATGAGTTTGGCAGGATGTGGGCCTCCACTTGAACACTAACCTAACGCTGGTTCCCCCTGAATACCTTAGTCACTTTCTGTACCAGGTGGCCCATGTGTCCTGGGAAGGCACTACTACTTGCTGTCATTCAATGGTACTTTACATCACTGCCCTGAAGATTCTCTAGAAATTCTAGTGGCTGCAGACAGTGTTCAGAAGCTCTGGACTCCCTTGTAGTTGTGGAGGGCAGGTCCCTATGTAAAGAGGGTGTGACTGCAAGCACAGCACCATCGGTCCATCACAGGACTGTCCCTCAACAGTGGCTCACTACTTGATGGTCTGCTGTCCCTGGAGCCAGCTGTACTGTCCCAGGAACCTGGGGTTCCAGGTGTGCTCAGGACTGTAGTGACTGTAAGTTTCAAAGTCATGATGTCCAGCCATGTGATTCATAAGGTATGTGTGCTAGTCAAAGAATTCCAACATGGGGTGGAAAAAGGAGCAGTAGCATCTCTGCCCTAAGCACCATCATTGGAGTTGCACCCTGAGCACCACCACTGCAGCTGTACCCTGAGCACCACCACTGAGCTGCACCTGAGTACCACCGCTGCAGCTGGCCCTGAGTACCACCACTGAAGCTACAACCTGAATATCACCACGACAGCTGCACCCTGAGTACCA
>CAUYON010052852.1:0-12391 GCA_963573935.1 Arctocebus calabarensis
TTCAGAAAACAGATGATTACTGCATCAAAATATTAAGCAATGTTAGTAATAATAATGCCAAGAAAGTAACGTTCACATTGTCAAATAAGACATTATAGAGTGCTTTGACTTTGCTTCTAGTCCTTATCTTAAATATTGTTATTGATATTACATTTTAGGCCTTTTAAATTCTGTGAAGGCAAAAAGTGGGAACCTAATTAACACATGTATATATAAAAACAAAAAAATTTAAAAATTATATGTAATACTTTCAATTCATTGGGGAGTTAGGAAATGGAGGGAGAGGTGGAGAGTGGCAAGGACAGTGAGATGGAGAATGGGCTTTGTGGCCCCATAAATTGCAATTCAAAAAAAAATTTTTTTTAAACAATAAGGCATAGATATTATCCAATTCATAGATCCAATATTCATAGATATTTTCCAATTTCTAAGAAGCCAGAAAGCCAGAACACCCAGGTTAATAAAGTTTCCTCACCCTCTAAAATTCATGGCTTAGTCCCTACACTGATGAGGGAAGGATAATTTACATAGTCCAAGCAAGGGATAACTATTCTCCATGGACATTTCTGGATGGATGCCCCCTTTTTTAAATTGAGTTTTCCTTTCTTATTGGCCTTCTGGATGTTTCCCAGATGTATTACTATTAGGCCCTTTTACATTCTTCAAGAAAAAAATAGATAAGGAAAATTCAAATATGAATCACTAAGATGGAAAGAGAAGGAAGCAAAAACGTGTAGAAGGAACCCAAAGTAGTTGCTGGTCATAGGGGTAAGTTCCCTCTACTCTAATATAGATAGAAATTTTGTCCCAATCTTTAGCTGAGAAGGTGACACTGAGCATATATAAAAGTCATGTGCTAAGTCTACAAGAACAATAGAAAGTTCAAGGGAGGCTATAGGTCCCCAGGAACCTAAAAACTTGAAAACTTTCCCTACATAGAATTTTAGATGGCCAGATTTTGTAATATTCTCCCAACAGTTGCTAGTTCATCTCACAGAGATCTAGCAGTTAAAAGATGTTAAATATACACTCTAACTATCTATCAGTTAAAAATAATAAATACATAAAATGAGAGGCAAAATGCATTAATCAAAAGCAAAACTATACTGTTTGATTATGTGCACATAGAAAAATCAGGTATAATTATTTATGTAGTTTAAGTAACCCTAATTTGAAAATAAAAAATCCAAAGTGTTGAACATGGACATAATACTCAAAGGAAATGTTCATTAGAGCATCTTAGGGTTCAGATTTTCAGATTAGGAATGCTCAATGCAAATATTACTAAATCTGAAAAAATAAAACATTTGTGGCCTCAAGCATTTCCGATAAGAGGTATTAGACTGGTATATTCTCTTAGAAACATTTCAATACCTTCAGAGATAAGGAGAGTTGATTTCTTTCATCCTGGTTCATAATGTTATTTTGTAAAAAACAAAATTTTTAAATTATGAACCCGCTATTGAAATGTGCAAGGTAATTAATTTCTTACCATCATTCAACAGGAACTAGATTAAATTTTTGCTTGACTTGAGTTAAATTTTTCCTGTTAACTTTCTCTTCTGCCATAGAAGACACCTGGTGGTGACTATGAGAGCAGAGCTGTTCCATACTGATCTGGGTGTAAGGCCCAGGCCTGTCATTTGCTAACATTCTGATCCTGGTAAGTCATTTTTCCAGAGCTCAGTCTCCTCATCTGTAAAATGGTAGGAGTACTATGCTGTGGAAAGAGCCTGAGGATTAAATAAGAAAATAATATAGTTAACTCTTAATACATTCTTATTAAAATCCTGCAGTTCAACCTGTTGCCAAGCCTTTTAGAACCCATGTATTTTGTGGTAAGAATAATCTACTTGTTTTGACCACTTGCCTGGAACTCTAAACATTTTTTAGAAAATTATCTTACTGAGTGCTCAGAACAAATAAGCACAATGACAGTGCATTAACATCTCAACTCAAAGGAGTAGGGTGCTGGCCCCATATGCTGGAGGGATGAGCAAACCAAAGTGTAGACAAATTAAGTAACTTGTCCAAGTTTGCAAGGCTTATAATAGAAGAGAAAGGAATTGATTGAAAGAGCCCAGATTTTGCTGATTTCAAATCCCTTATTTAGTTCACAATGTACTACAGCCTATCAGGGGCATCATAAAAGGATGTGGTTTTTGTTAATCAGGGACAGGATAATATTATTTTTCATGGATGTATTTTTGTACTTGCCTGAGCTTATTACTTACTTATTTCAACTTGGAGGTGTTTCTAAAGAAACAGAAATATTGTTCATCTTTACCATAGAAGGAAGCCTTTTCTTATACAGAAATGGTAATTTTATTTCTGTTCTTTAAATGGGAAATAGGTTAACCTACTCACTTACTACATTGGTTAAGTCATCTTCTGGGATTTTGGCAATTTAAGGCTTAAAGGTCTTTTCTTGACTATCTTCATCTGTATCTTTAAAGAGTCATGTGTATTCTATTCACATCCAATCAAATATTTATTAATGAATATAATATGGCTGAAATTTATTTTAGCATTTTTCTTCTGAGGAGCTCAGAACCTTATGGCATAAATTACCTCATTTATCTTCATATACATTCCCAAGGGAAGATCATGGTAGTGTTATCATCCCAGATTAAAAATAAATGGGCAAGTTGTTCAGTCAGTCTGTCATCAGGGTTGACAGAACTTCTAGGATTTGCAGGTAGCTGTATTGGAAACAGAAGCAGCATTGCCTTTGATGAGTGAAACCTGACATAGCACAGGGGAACCTCAGTTCATGTGAATCTGGTGATCTGCTTATTTAACCCAATCGTGACTAGGGGGCCTGTAACACATGTCATTCTATCCACTTGAGTGCCTTTAGTCATTTCTCTGTTTGACCATTCTGTCCTCGTGTTTCAAGACTAAAAGTCAAGTTATTGTTATTTCTATAAATCTGTCTTGATCCCCAACAGAATTGACCATGTCTATGTCAAGCATAGAGACAGACAGGTGAAGAGATATGTGATTAATACACAGTATATCCAGTACAACTTACAGAATGAATATATTTTGAGTGCATCTTCTCTAAAAAGCCACAAGCTTTGATGGGGCAGGATCTCAATCCACTTTGTGTTGCTATAAAAGGTTATCTGATGCTGGGTAATTTATTTAAAGTAAGGTCTATTAGGTTTACTCCACTTACTATTGTGATGCCTGGAAAGGTTTAACCTTGAGCATCTTCCTCCAGTGAGGGACCCAGGGGGAGAGTGAAGGGCATCAGTAGTTGCAGAGATCACATGGCCAGAGGGGAAGCAAGGGGAGAGGTGAGGCTGGCTCTTATTAACAACCATCTCTGGAGGGAACTGACAGAGTGAGAACTCACTCACCCTCAAGGGAGGACATTAATCTATTCATGAAATATCTTCCCCCATGGACCAAACACCTCCCATTAGATCCCACCTCCAATGCTGATATCAAATTTGACCATGAGATTTGGGGACAGACATCCAAATTATAGTTGGCAGGAACCATGTTTTATTTCTCTCTGTATCCTTGACAAAGTTCACAATTCCTGGCACAAATAGAGAGTAGAGAGCAGTTTAATGAATACTGTAGAGAGTCAGACAACATACTTAACATGTGAGGATTGGTCTACAAACTCATTTGCCTCACACTATTTCTGCCTATGGGTTCTATTGAATCACATTGACCAGGAGGTGGATTTTTCTATGTCAAATGGCTTCCTATCAAACTTTATATCTCAGCCATTACTGTCACCTTCCATAAAAGGGAACAGTGATACTTGCTTTTTATTTATAGTGTACATAGAAAACAAATGGAGTAAAATATATGAATTCATTTTCTCAGGTTGATATAACAAAGCACCACAGACAGGTGAAAAACAACAGAATTGTATTTCCTTATAATTCTAGATGCTAGAAATTCGTGATCAAGATGTCAGTAAGGCTTTCCCCTTCTAAGGTCTCTTTTCTTTGGCTTGTGGATAGTCTCATATTCACCAATTGTCTTTCTGTTGCCATTCTCTATGCCTATCTGTGACCTAATCTCCTCTCATAAGGATGACAGTCCTTGGATTAGGGCTACCTGTATGAGCTCATTTTACTTGAATTACCCCTCTAAAGATTCTGTCTCCAAGTATAGCCATATTCTGAAGTTCTGGAGGTTAGGGCTTTAACAGATACATGGAGGGGGGCATATTCAGCCCATAAGAGTACATATAGGGTCCAATGTGGTGCCTGGCATAAAGCTGGAACTTTATTCATAGAAGTATTTTTACTGTCAGTTTTAGTCAAAGGTTTCCAATAGATCAAAAATGACTTTACTTCTTCATGTTAAATTGCTCTTTCAGTTTCTTGCTCAGCTTGCTTGAAAAGAAAAATGGCATGTAGACAGGGCACGAGCAATCCCAGCATGAAATGCATAGCCCAGAAAGAAAGATGAAGAGCACTGCTAAAGGAAGGCATACTCTGAGCTCATTTACAGATTTAGCCAGAGCCTGTCATAACTGGAAAACAGATGACCCAGATAAAGAAGGTGGTGCGATAAATGATGGCAAATCTTTTCAGAAGAAAAATGTAAAGCACATGGAATTATACTTGGCATTTGGGAGAAATGACGCTGGACCAGGATGCCCAGCAGGAAAGGCACTATGGTGTCATTTCCATGAAAACCTGGCAATGAAATTCTGATGGGAAAAGAGGCATTAGCTGCAACCATATCTCAATTTTGGGATGAGTTTCAAAGTCATCTTGCATGCCACTATGCTTCCTTTGGTCCCTTTTATCCTTTCTCTCTCCTCTCTGTTCCTCTATTTCTCAATCCTGGCATACAATAGGAATTGGGAAAATACAGTGATGCCTTCTATTCAGAGGTAAGTAACACACTCAATGAAATTAACTTTATATGCAGACATATATGTATAAAATGCACAGAGTTGATTCTCACTATTTGTATTTTTATGTTTCATGAGGTCACACAAATACTGAATTAGTAAATAAAGAATTACCTAGGAGGGGTTAGCTATTAAAATCTATTTGTGTGTGTGTGAGTACATGTATATATAATATACTCTTAAATCTGAAAAAAAAAAAAAAACCTCATTCTAGGAGATGCCATTTTTTTGTTTTACAGAAAAGAAAATGAGATTTAGAAGTTTAAAGCAACTCCCTCAGGTTGCCTGTTAACAGGTGCCATACACGCTTGTAATTCAAACCCCATCCATCTGACTCCAGAACTGGATCTACCACATTGCACTACCCCCTACCATCTCCATCTTCTGGTGAGAGATAAGTAGACAGAGAATTAGAGAGATAGAGGGATAGCTGGACAGACAGATGTATAGAGAGCATATAAGTATATGTGTATAAAATATATATTTGTTGTGATTTAGGTAAGTACAGCTGAAGAACTCTAGAGTTTCATTGAACATGCCTCTAATCTTCTGAACAGAATAACAATTATCTGTACCTCCAAGTATCAGATTCCTTTCTTTTTGAGTATCTAGTATTATGTGCCTGGGACTGTTCTAGGCCTTAAATAAAAGTTAAGCTGCACAATAATCTTATAAATTAGTATTAAGATTTTCATTATAAAATAGAAAAGTGGAACTCAGAAGAGTAATCTAGTTAAAGATTATATAGCTCGTAAAAGAAGAATTGAGACTGCTATCCGGGTCCCCCCACTCCACTGTCCAGACAAGTACGCTCCATGACCTCCCACACAGAGCACAGGTGGTGCAGAGTAACACGGCCCTGTTCTAGGCCATTTCCTTCTGCCTCTGCCTCGAACACCATCACCCTGAAATGACAGGGAATAGCAATCTAAGAAACCAGAATATGAAGAAAACAAAAATAATGTTGTGTTAGGAAGGCAATAGCAGAGAAGAAATGCTGGAAAGGAGCTCAGGGTCATCCACCAAGGGAGTAAAGCTTCCACTAGAAAGGGGTAAAAGAGGGGTGTTTCTGAGAAGAGTATTGGAAAATTTCAGATGATTATGTCAATGATGATGGATGGCAGCTAGGATCACTGGTTAAGAGAGCAGGGACTCTTGGAAGCTGAACTACAGGGCAGGGGGTGTGGGAGAGCATGGTGCAACTGGCCTAGCAGGGAGCATGGTGATTTCCACAGAAATGTGTTTGGGATAGAAGAGGGTGAGTAGTAGCAGTAGGTTTTGAATGGTATGATTCTAAGTTTGAATTTTCTTTTTAGAAAATAAGTCACATTATTATTTAAATTTTTCCAAGTGTTTATAATAACATTTTTTTTAAGTTAATATATGCAATATAGGAAAGGGAAAAAGACAAGAAGCAAAGAACAGAGTCATCCATAATCACAAGCGGTTTATGGATTGACACATGCTTTAGATCCTTAGTGTACACACACATCTGATTTTAGGGGACGGAGATTGTACAGTACATATTGTGCTTTCTCACGCAGCATGAATGTGCACCAGTCCCAAACTGTGAGTATTTTGATAGTCAAGAGCACAGTCTTTCAGAAAAAAAGCATAGTCAGGACTTTCTTGGAATGAAAATTTCATAGAGGACAAAAATGGCAACAGCCTGTACAAAAAAGGACTAGCAGAGTTCTGATTAAAATTCTGCACAGTCCTTTATTAATGCTCAATTTACAATGAAACATAAAGGAATGGAGTACACTGATTGTAATGTTTCTAAGGTAACTAAGAGACCTATAGCTTTAAAATACTTGCAAGAAGGTAAGTTTCCACTGAATGACTTAATAAATATTCTGATAGTATAACCAAAGGGGATGCATGTATGTCAATGGCTACAGCCAGAATGTAACTATGACGCATCTGCACACATCTCTGCTTTCATGCTTCCCTCTGTGGCTCTGCTGCCTGCCTGGTGAGCAAGTCCTGAGATGCCCTGCTTCACAGGTGCTTTAACAAGTCCACATCAAGATGTGTCTTTTCTTTCAAGTATAACAAAAAAGTACTCACAAAATGGCTAATTCACTAGTTCTACTTTTTATCATACATTGTCACCTCAGGACATCTCCAAAGTTTCAATGTTGTATAATAATGAATTTTGTCCACATTAAAGACAGATATTTTATTTAAAATGCACATATAAACCTATGAGATTAGACATATAATCTAAAACTGTCTTCTAGATATGGAGATACTAGCAAAGAGCATTTCCCTTCACCTTTCCTCTTCTCCATCTTCTCCCACTCCAGTGACACAGTACAAGACTACATCTTGCTCCAAGATTAACAAAGGCCACCCCCAGAAGACAGTCCTTCCTAAAAACTTAACAAAAGGACATATGTAAAGGGATTGTTTTACTACCTCTATTTAATATGCTTTAAGCAGTAACATTTGCTTATACTTTAATACACAGTAATATTAACTAAAATGCACATATGGAACAGTGGCTAAACAATCTGAACTAATCTAACTCACTGGCACAGAGTCCTTCTCTGCATACTTTTCCTCCCCTCTCCCTCACCACCCAGTGATGATCAGCATACTCTCCAAGTCATCAAATTTAAGAATTCTTTCTACTCCCCAAATGCAACCATCCACTGAAAAAACAAAGAACACTTAAAGAGTATTACTTTAGCCCTCTACATATACAACACTGTTAAGTAAAATTGTACACATATATTGTGCACTTTTAACATCTAGAAAAACTAGAGGTTTCAAAAAGGACTCCCCCCCCCCCCAAGCAGGGTAACAATAAACACTGTATACTTAATAATAACAAATATGATTCCAAAGTATTTTCTAAATAAGAACATTCTGGTATAGAACACCCCAGTAGACTTGTACAGAGATTTTAGTAACTTCACTTCCATAAGTGTTTTTAAGAGCATTTGCAGAGTAAAGAGCAAGATGGCAGCTGAGTAACAGCTTCCTTGCAACTGAGCATGGAGAGTCTGGGGAGAGAAGACTCCAGGCATCTCTGGCTTATGGGATCTGCCCAGAAACATCCCTTTGGGGACACAGGGAGTCAGTGTGAGACTTCTGGACCCCATGAGGAGGACAAAAGCAGTAGAGAATTGGCAAGTGTTTGCATGTGTTCATTCAGTCTAACCCTACTGGCAGCTGTAGTATAGCAGCAGTGAAATTGCAAACTGGAAAGGCCTTACCTGTGAGCTGTTTTGGTATTTTTGGACTTGGCACGCAGTTGAACTACCTTGGGAGAACTTGGGCAAGAGTGCAAAGGACTTCAAGCACTTTAAGCATTGTCTAGGGCCCAAGACTGAGCCGCTGAGCCAGATGGAGCTAATAGTGTTCCACTGTGGGCTGCACAGAGCCATTGTGGGAGAATTGCCCTGGCAAGCTCCCCTATCAGGGTCACAGAGCAAGAATTGGTTGGGAGCAAGTAATCTAGTGACTGAGCAACCTAAAGGCAGGGACTGAAATGCCTTTCAGCCTTAGCCCTCAGAGGCATAGAGTGAGACAGGTTTTGGCACACTAGGTAAGTGGATAGCCACTTCAGGAGTGATCCCAGCAATAAGTGCTTTTCTGGGAAAGCTTCTCCTTAGCCAAGGTTAGCAGTTTAAAGTGCTTTTTAAGGAGTCTGAAAAGAGATTTAGCTCTCCACACTACAGGGTTTGAGAAATCAGCAGAGGCCTCCAGTCCCCATCTCATACAGCTGTGTCAGCATTGTGATTAACATCTCATCCCGGAAGATCACCTGTTGCCCAGACAATATCCAGCAAGATAGATATACTGTTTTGTTTTTGGTTTTGTTTTTTGTTTTAATTTCAACATTTTCCCTATAGATTTTTCTCTTTTTTCCTCTTTCTTTTCTTTCTTCATTTTTCTAGTTTAAATACAATTTCCCATTGTTGCCTTTTCAACAATTAGAACTTCATTTTTGCTACTGTTTCTACCCCTATTTTTTGTTTTTTTCCTCAATTTTATCCTGTGATGTTTTCTGTTTCTTTGTTTTGGTTTGATTCATAGCATTTTTGCCTTTCCTCTCTGCTCGGTGGAGGTGGGGAATTGTGTCCAAACAGGCTAGCAAAGAGCTGCTGACCCCAAGGGAACCACCCAAACCAGCACCCCCAGACGTTGGGGGTTTTTAAGGTTGAGTCAAAGTACCCTACTGTACACCTATGTTGCTCCTGTCTCTCTCTTTCTGTGCCTCCCTTCTTTTTGTCAATATTCCCTTTTACCCACCCCACACAAAGGCATGGAAATTAAACAACCTTCTGTTGAATGACAGTTGGGTGCAGGAAGAAATAAAACTGGACATTATTCCCTTCCTGGAGTAATACAGCAATGAAGACGCAAGCTACCAAAACCTGTGGGATACTGCAAAAGCAGTTTTGAGAGGAAAATTTATTGCTTTAGATGCCTACATTTGAAAAACAAAAAGAAAGCTCGTCAACAAACTCACAAGCCATCTTATGGAATTAGAAAAAGAGGAACAGTCTAAGCCTAAACCCAGCAGAAGAAAAGAAAAATCCAAAATTAAATAAAAGATCAATGAAATTGAAATGAAAGAATCATTCAGAAAATTAATGAAACAAGGAATTGGTCTTTTGAAAAAATAAATAAAATAGGTAAACCTTTGGCCAGACTGACTAGAAATAGAAAAGTAAAATCTCTAGTAACCTCAATAGAAATAAAACAGGGGAAATTACAACTAATGCCACAGTGTTACAAGAGATCATCTCTGAATACTACCAGAAACTCTATGCCCCAAAATTTGACAATGTGAAGGAAATGGATCAATATTTGGAATCACAACCTCTCCCTAGACTTAGCTAGGAAGAAATAAAGCTCCTGAACAGACCAATTTCAAGCACTGAGATTAAAGAAATAATAAAAAATCTTCCAACAAAAAAATGCCCTGGTCCAGATGGCTTCATACCAGAATTCTATAAAACCTTCAAGGAACAACTTCTTCCTGTAATGCAGAAATTATTCTGAAAAATTGAGGAGGAAGGAATCTTCCCCAACACGTTCTATGAAGCAAAGATCACCCTGATACCAAAACCAGGAAAAGACCCAAATAAAAAGGAGAATTTCAGACCAATTTCACTCATGAATATAGATGCAAAAATTCTCAACAAAATCCTACCCAATAGATTATAGCTTATCAAAAAAGTCATACATCATGATCAAGTAGGTTTCATCCCAGGGATGCAAGACTGATTTAACATATGCAAGGCCATAAACATTATTCACCAAATTAATAGGAGCAAAAACAAAGCCCATATGATCCTCTCAATAGATGCAAAAAAAGCATTCAATAAAATCCAGCATCCTTTTCTAATTAGAACACTGAAGAGTATAGGCATACGTGGCACATTTCTGAAACTGATCAAAGCTGTCTATGACAAACCCACAGCTAATATTTTACTGAATGGAGTAAAACTGAAAGCTTTTCCTCTTAGAACTGGAACCAGACAAAGTTGTCCTCTATCACCATTACTATTCAACATAGTGCCGGAAGTACTAGCCACTACAATTAGGCAAGAAAATTAAATAAAGGGCACCAAATGGGAGCAGAGGAGGTCAAACTCTCCCTCTTTGCTGATGATAATGACCTTATACTTAGAGAACCCCAAAGACTCAACTACAAGACTCCTGGAAGTCATCAAAAAATATAGTAATGTCTCAGGATATAAAATCAATGTCCACAAGTCAGTAGCCTTTGTATACGCCAATAACAGTCAAAATGAGAGGCTAATTAAGGACAACTCCCTTCACCATAGCTTCAAAGAAAATGAAATACCTACAAATATACCTAACAAAAGAGGTGAAGGACCTCTATGAAGAAAATTATGAAATCCTAAGAAAGGAAGTAGCAGAGGATATTAACAAATGGAAGAATGTATCATGCTTATGGCTGGGAAGAATCAACATTGTTAGAATGTCTATACTTCCCAAAGCATTCTATCCATTCAATGCCATCCCTATTAAGATACCAACTTTCAAGATTTGGAAAAAATGATGCTGCGTTTTGTATGGAACCAGAAAAAAAAAAAACGGTATAGCTAAGGCAGTTCTTAGTAATGAAAACAAAGCTTGGGGCATCACCATACCAGATTTTAAGCTGTATTACAAAGCCACAGTGGTCAAGACAGCATGGTACTAGCACAAAAATAGAGACATAGACAATTGGAATCCAATAGAAAACCAGGAAATGAAAGTAACATCTTACAATCACCCAAACTTCGATAAACCAGTCAAGAACATACCTTGGAGGAAAGACTCCCTATTCAATAAATGGTGCTGAGAGAACTGGGTATCCAGGTGTAAAAGACTGAAACTGGGGGTGTGCCTATTGCTCAAAGTAGTAGGGTGCTGGCTCCATATGCCGGAGTTGGTGGGTTCAAACCCAGCCCCAGCCAATAACCACACACACACAAAAAAGACTGAAATTGAACTCACACCTTTCTCCACTCACAAAAATTGATTCAAGATGGATAAAGGACTTAAATTTAATGCATGAAACAATAAAAATCCTCAAGGAAAAACACTGAAAGATATTGGCCTGGGGAAAGACTTCATGAAGAAGACTGCCATGGCAATTGCAACAACAACAAAAATAAACAAATGGGACTTAATTAAACTGAAAAGCTTCTGTACAGCTAAGGAGACAACAACCAAAGCAAATTGACAACCTACACAATAGGAAAGGATATTTGCATATTTTGAATAAGACAAAAGCTTGATATCTAGGATCTACAGAGAACTCAAATTAATCCACATGAACAAAGCCAACAAACCTATATATCAATGGGCAAGAAACATGAATATAACCTTCTCTAAAGAAGATAGATGAATAGCTAACAAAAATATGAAAAAATGTTCATCATCTCTAATTATTAGAGAAATGCAAATCATAACCGCCTTGACATACCATCTAACCCCAGCGAGAATGACCCACATCACAAAATCTCAAAACTGCAGATAGTGGCGTGGATGTAGAAAGAAGGGAACACAGGACTGCAAACTAATACATCCTTTTTGGAAAGAAGTCTGGAAAACCCTCAAAGAACTCAGGCTAGATCTCCCATTGGATTCTGCAATCCCATTACTGGGCATCTACCCAGAAGGAAAAAAATGCTTTTATCATAAGGACACTTGGACTATACTGTTTATTACAGCTCAATTTACAATAGCCAAAATGTGGAAATAGCCTAAATGCCCATCAACCCAGGAATGGATTAACAAGCTGTGGTATATGTACACTATGGAATACTACTCAGCCATTAAAAAAGATGGAGACTTTACATCCTTTGTATTAACCTGGATGGAAGTGGAACACATTATTCTTAGTAAAACATCACAATAATGGAGAAGCATGAATCGTATGTACTCAATTTTGATATGAGGACAATTAATGACAATTAATAACATGGTGGGGTGGGAGAAGGGTAGAGCAGAGAGAGAAAGAAGGAG
>CAUYON010052856.1:0-44784 GCA_963573935.1 Arctocebus calabarensis
GTTTTTTTTTTTGTAGAGACAGAGTCTCACTTTATCGCCCTGGGTAGAGTGCCGTGGCGTCACACTGCTCACAGCAACCTCCAGCTCTTGGGCTTAAGCGATTCTCTTGCCTCAGCCTCCCTAGTAGCTGGGACTACAGGCAGCCGCCACAGCGCCCGGCTATTTTTTTGTTTTGCAGTTCGGCCGAGGCCGGGCTTGAACCTGCCACCTTCGGTATATGGGGCCGGCGCCCTACTCGCTGAGCCACAGGAGCCACCCAGGATGTTTTAATCTTTTACTAATCATTTAATAAAGAGTAGGGATAGAGTGTATGGTCACCGAGATAAAAAAATTAATAATGAAAATAATTAAAATGAAGAAAAAAATTATAAGAAATATAAGGTCAGAAAAATATAGATTAGATAGTGAGGCAATATTTGAAAATATTATATATATAGGCTTTACATTCAGTTTTATGTTTTTATGATAGTATTCTAAGGAATTTAAATTTAAAGATTTAATATCTATATTAAACCTAAAATAGACTGTTTGATCTTAACATATACAACATTCTTTTAAATTTATGCCCAATTGAACCTTTCACAGTTGTTCATTTCATACTGTTTCTCGAAGAATCCATCAGGGATTTGTCTTCTTCCCTTTCCCTAAAGAACGTTAATGCTTCCTTTAATCTAGTTTTACTGATGAAAAATTAAATAACGTTTTTGCCTCAAAAATCTTTATCTTTCCACTTTTACTTTTGAAGTGCATAGAGAAATGGAAATTGTCATTAATTTTTTTTTTAATCTAAGTACCTGTTGTTTGTTTAAGGAGTGATGTTTCACTTAAATCATTTATTATTTTGAAGGTATTAATTTCTTATCTGGCTGTGTTACATACATTTCAATTTTAAAATTGAGTTTTAAAATTTGTTTTCATTTTGTTTATGTCTTGTAAGGGTTTCTTGAATCTGTTACTTATTATCGATTCCCAAAAAATCTTATAGGAATACATATTGAATATTATTGTATCCAATATTAAATTATTACTGGAATATTATTGGGTATTACGTGGAATATATTGCTGGAATGGTACTAAATATCATTCATCTCTTTATGAATTACTATCCAGATATTGCTTCTTCCTTCCTTTTCTCTCCTCTACTGCAGATACTTAAGATTTTCTAACCATATCTCTGTTTTCTTTCTTTTATGCCTTTGCCTTTTCCTGATACATTCTGAATATTTTCTTCTGGCATGTATTTCGAATCACTCTCTTAACATGTTTGATCATCATTTAGAATCTTAATTTAGTTACTGCATTTTGTCTTTAAAATATCCATTTTGCTTACTTTTAGAGTTTACAGTTTTTGAATAATTTTTGAATACTATACCTTACATCAAGTGTTGTAAACTTAGTAAATTCTGTGCCTAAGTATGCCATTGTCTGGTTATCCATTGGGCCTGGCTCTATTTTCTTTGTAGTTATGTCTTTTAATTTTCATTTGTGGGTAGTTTTTATTGAGTTCTGAATTTGAGTGTGATAACGTGTATGTGTATGTATGTGCATTACAGATATATACATATGTATGTGTGTGTATATATATATATATGGAGAGAGAGAGAGAGAGAGTGTTGTGGAAATGATTAGTTTTTCTCCCAGGATGATGTATGTTTGCTTCTATTTTTTGCATATTCTTTCCCATGAAAAGTACTGAGTACCTACTCAACTTCCCAGAAATCTCTCTTTTTTTTTTTTTTTTTCCAGTTTTTGGCCAGGGTTGGGTTTGAGTCTGCCACCTCAGCCATATGGGCTGGCACCCTACTCCTTTGAGTCACAGGCACTGCCCCCCAGAAATCTCTTTTGAGGAGTCATCAGCAGGGGGAAAGTAGCTATTAATTGCTCTAATTTTTCTTCTTTTTGTAGGTTTGTTCTACTATTTTTTACCCACTGTGTTATTTTTTAATTAGCTTTTTTCATTTTTTTGCAAATTAAAAAAAAATTAAATTGATTATCAATGTCACCACGATTTATAAAAAACTTTACTTTGGGGGTATCTAAGTATTTTACAAATTAGCTTATAAAGTATTTTATAAGTTAGTTATAAAGTATGACTTTAGAGTCCACAGAATTATATGACCAACTAATTGATTGTGTTTACATTTATAATTACATTCCACGGATCACTGAAGCAGAGTTGTACTGGAGAGAGCAAGATCAGTATCAGAACAGATGAAAATAACTGTGCCTGTGTGGTTTAGACTGCTTAGAAATGGAAACATTAATAGCGATATTAACTTTTCTTTTTTAATATTTTATTTTATTGGAGATAATAATGAATTTATGTATTTGCCTGAACATATCAGAGATATACTATAGCCTTCATGATATATCAAAAATTAAGAATGTGTCTGCTGAAAGAATAATTTATTTCTTGGGATACTTGCTGGGGACAAAAGGAACGAATATCTCATCTGGAAATGTAAAAGGCTTTAAAAAATAAAGGCACAGGTTAATTTAAAAGTCATTTTTGATCTTTACATCTATAAACATCCAGTTAATCAATTTCATTTTTTTAACATCTCATAAGTTTAGAAGAAAATGAAAATAAAAAAAAATTTAAATGACTTGAAATATATGTAAAATAAACTAATTTAAGTATATAATAAAATAAAATATAGTTAAGCCATTATTTATGAAAATGGGTAAATTAATTGCAATTCCCTGTTTTCTTTAATGTAATATAAATGATGATTAAATTAGTATGCATGCCCAAAAAAGCATACAGGATATTTTATCTGCAGTATGCCTAATTATCTGTGGTTCTGAGTATAAGATCATGTGTATACCAAAATGACAGCAAGACCAACTGTGGGCAAAAATAAATTAGAGTCAATCATGGAAAAATAGGGTAATGAATTCTGACATAAAGACTGAGATGAAGCTTACTAATCACATCATTTGGCAACAGCTAATGAGGAAGCCATCATGTCAATTTATCCCCAAAATTATATAATTCAGCTGAAGGATTATAAGCAAATCAAAAGCTTTAATAATTATCTGAACAACACAACCATGTCAGACTGCTCAACCCATCTTATAACCTGTAGTTGGAGGAAGAAAAGTGACCCTGGAGTTGTAATGTCAATGGCAAAATAACATCATGTAAAGTTAGTTTGAGAACCTAAAGGAAATGAGGAGTAATGTGGGCTTAACTTCCTTTTTTTTCATAATCACAAATCCCTGCAGGTGAATTTTTCCATGGTATATGTTTAAAACTTATCTGGTATTTATAAGGTTATCCTTGTTAATGTTTTGTCTATACAATATTATTGAGTAGTTCCTGCAAATATCTTGGCAAGCTTAGTAGCTATAAGAAATCCTTTATTTCTTATCTCAGTATAAAAATTATTAGTAGTTATTAGAATTATTAAATTTTTATCTCAGGAGAAAAAATATTTATTGTCTCCTCTCACTTGATACATCAAGATCAAAAAAATGTTTATGTATGTGTGTACCTAAATTTATCTAAAATTAGACAGTAAACCAAATACACATTTACAGAAGATGTTTTCATCCATACCAAAGGGCAATATTTATGGGTCTATTTAACCATTAAGTATTAATGATGGATAAATTGGTATCATAATATATTCTTTGAATTAGTGTAAACATAGAAATAATTTTTAATAGAAACTATGGGAGTAAATTATATTTTCATTACATTTACATTAATTATGTCCATAGGATTCATAATTTATACTTCTGAAAAATAAATGAGTAGCTGCAAATAAAGTTCAGCTTTTCCACCCTAGAATATTCAATGTTTCTTTTGTGTCTCTACTTTAGAAATAATGACATATGCAGATAGTACAGGTGAATTTACTTAAATAAGTTTAAGATGGAAAGTAATATCTAACCAAATGTAAATTATTTTTAATTGAAAATTGTATAGGGAATCAACATTGAAACCTATTTACATTGATAGAAATAGATTATTTTAAAGGGAGACATTAAGATCCACTCTTTTTTAATTTTATTTTTACATACATGTGTTTATTAGGTTTCCACTTTTTGTCTTACATTTAGAAAAGAAGTTAGATGATTACTGCTTCGAAATATTAAGCAATATTAATAATAATAATGCAAAGAAAATAACATTCACATTGTCCAATAACAGTATATCTGTAATAGAATGCTTTGACTCTGAGGCTCAGTATGAAGTCATCAGTTAATTTCTTTTTTGTTTGTTTTTCCAAAGTTTCAAAAAATAGACAACTAATATTTATAAATAAAAGTAAAAAAATAATTTCAAAAAAGAGATTATGCCAAATCTTATAGACAATAGAAAAAGAAGAAATAATTCAAAATCATTCTACTTAATCTGGATACACCTGTTATTAAAATTGAAGAAAACATATTGTTAAAAAGGGAAATTACAAACATATTTCACTTATAAATGAGGATGCCATATCCTAAACAATATATTAACAAGTTGAATTAAAAATTAATGTTTAAGTCATGTACTTTGGTCAAAATTGAATCCAATTTATATGAGAACCAATCACTATTTTCTTTCCTTTTGTTTGTTTTCTTTCTTTTTTTTTTCTTCTTTTATCTGTTTTCTTTCCCTCACCCCCTCCCTCCTCTCTCTGTCTGCTCTCCCCTTCCCCCATGCTCCACTGTGTCATTAATCATTTGAATGATAATTTTGAAAAATTTTAAAATTTGTCAATTATAGATTTATAGTGGAGAATTACTTGATTTCCAAATATACATAGTTTTTTTAATGATAAATAAAATTGTATATGTATATTATGTACTAAATGCTATTTTTAAAGAAGTATTCATTCTGAGTTGGCTAAATCAGGCTAATTAACACATGGATTGTTTCACATATTTTTTGTAGTATGACTACTTAAAATCTACTCTCTTAGCAATTGTCAAGTAAGTGTAAAATTTATTTTTATTAACTATCTCACCAAGCTTTCTAATATTCACCCTGGACTTATTCTTCCTACCTAAGGGTAATTTTGTACACTATGACCAACATCTCTCAAATCCCTCATCCACCCCACCACCGTGAGCTCCTGAGAGACACCATCACCTCTCTGCTTCTGTAAGCTGGTGCTTTTAGACTCACATAGGTTAGGTCAAATGTATTGTGCCTTTTTCCAATTGCCTTATTTCATTTACCATAATGTCCTCCAAATTCACTCACACTGATGTAAATGACAGGATTTCCTACTTTTTATGGTTTAATACTATATAAGAATTTCAAAGGTAAGATTTTTTTCAGATTTATACTATACACACTTTGAAGTTCTTCAATAGCTATTGGTAGAAAATAAATGTTATGTTTGTATTTAGTGACATATTCTACAATTTCATTTTGTACTTTTCAACATATTTTTAGAAGAAAAAACAAAGGGCACCAATACATTTTATATATTATTTTTCTATGAATGTGTCTCTTGTAGAAATATGGTTATGACACAAAGACAAAGGGGAAATAGTTGAACATTAACAATATTAATAATTAAATTAACATGAACAATAACATTAACAATAATAGACTGAGGGCAGCACCTGTGTCTCAAAGGAGTAGGGCACCTGCCCCAAATGCTGGAGATGGCAGGTTAAAAACCAGCCCTGGGCAAAAACTGAAAACAAAACAAAACAAAACAAAACAATAATAGACTGGGCTTGAAAATACTATTAATATAAAAAGAAGTAAAGTTTAAGAAAAGACAAGCAGGTAGTGCATAATATAGCTATGAATACTACAAGAGGCAAACTGGGCAAATTAAAAAAGATAAATCAGAATTAATAAGAATTTCATAATTAATTGATATTATTTTCAAAGTAGGAAAAAATACTTATTTTCACTGAATACTGCAACATGTTGCATAAATAAAAATTGTCATTTTCCCCTAAGTGAAAAAATGTTAAAAACTGAAGTATCTATTCATATATATTATACATCACATTCTATATGCACAATGTACGTGTATCTATTTGTGTGTTTGTATCTTCAGGTATCATTTATGTGAATGAGTATGTGGCAAGAGAAAGAATGTTAACAACTCTTATCTCAATATACTAGACTCAAGAGAAGGGAAAGCTAATGTTTAAAACCCACTTCATAAAAGTACTTTACCCTATTTACATAAGTTCTTCTGCAAATTTCACTGGCAAGTTTTTCCCTGAAACACTACTGAAAATGGCCACTATAGAATTCTGAGTAAAGTTCAGATTTTTTTTTTTATTTCCTGATTCAAAATCCATTAATTTCCTTTTTACTCTGTGGGTTCTGTTGACCTTTGTAATAATGTGAAAAGTTAACCAATAATGAAGGGTTAAGATAAAAATGAGGTTTTAGCCTAGAAAGAAATTCAACCATAATTTTTCTCAGGTGATATCAAAACTCAGGATTTAGGCGCCGATTAAATTCTTTTAAGCAGTGTTAGAACTCACATGAATAAGAAAACTTTTCATTCATATACAAACTGTTTTTACTACTTTGCCACTACTTCAATTAAATTCAAATAAACATTTAAACATAAATTTATATATATATTATTTAC
The DNA here is from genome assembly GCA_963573935.1 of Arctocebus calabarensis. Lineage (NCBI taxonomy): Eukaryota > Metazoa > Chordata > Mammalia > Primates > Lorisidae > Arctocebus > Arctocebus calabarensis. Next base: position 6,567 of record CAUYON010052856.1, read on the forward strand.
ACATATTCATTTACCTATGCAATCTACATTCACATATCAATTTATTAAAATTATTATTGGCAACATTGCATAGGGGCGGAAACTAAGAACTAAAAAATCTCATGATATCACCAAAGCAGGACAAACAATACTTAAGTCACTATCTTTTCACTTTTACTAATCATTCTTCCTAAGGAGAGTGATTTCTGCAATTTCAGGTTTCATCACCATATTTTGTGTTTTGTTATGATTTTTCTCCCCCAGTGTAATTCATCCATCTGAAGTTAAGATGTAGATTGAAGAGACCAAAGTGAGTGAATTTCAAGTTCATAATCAAATGAGAACTTCCTGGCAACAGACTAACATTTGAGAAGCTACTTCAGTGTATTAGATACCTTAATAATGTCGATTACATTTATGTATTTTATTCTTTTCCAAAGCATCAAATGAAGTCTCAGAAGAAGAAGAACATTACTTAGTGTCTCACAACAGTAGGTAGTATACAGAGTCAAAGCCAGGTCAATTTGACCTCAAAATTCTTATTTTTTCAACTAAAAAAATCACATAGCAGCTAAAAAATCACAGCAACATAACATCCCATCAGATTTCTAGTAAAACTCCCTTTGGCTACAAAGAGAATTTAACTGGCAAAATTTAACACAAAATGACCACTTGGTTGAAGTTGCGTCTAAATGTTGAAAATTCCTGTACCTGATTGTGCCTGAACTATTTATGATGGAAGCATTATTCAGAAAATCTTTAAAGAAAACTTAGATATAGTTTGTAATCACATGCAAACAATTTACTGTGTTTTCTCAAAAATTAGAATTTGCATCAATTTTCTACCTTTACAAAAAGTTCTATTTTATCAATCATGATTTGTGGAATTTGGTGTTACAGATGTTAGTATTGCAGTGTTGTCCTTTAATATTGGGATGAGAAAATAAATACTGCTGCATTTGCAGCAACTGGCCATTAATGATAATTAATATTTAAAAAATGACCTTGAATTCTTCTCTGTGATAGAACTGCTTATAGAATAACAGATTGTTTTAGGAAAGGGATGTGACTTTGTTTATAACTAAATGTGACCTCTTTACCAAATGACAGATTTCTTTAAAATGTGTTGGCTTACAGGGAGTCTGCTTTGTTGTCACAGTGAATGGACTATTATTGGACTTCCTGCAGAGATCAAAGCAGGCTCCATTTGGATCTGCACATTGCATCACCAACGATGAGCTCCTCATCCTGAAGTCATTTTGGATCAGGACAATGAAGGCATTACGGACTTATTGAGCTTATTTTCCAAACTTGAGTCTTTTATTTTATGTAATTGTGCAAGTTCTACTATAGAAGTTCTTGAAAACATATTGTGTGAATTTAATTTGGACCATGTTAAAATTTATTATCTTTTTTTGTTGTTTTCTTATTTTTATTTTTAATAAATCAATCAGAGTATAGGTCATCATGTATGAAAGCATATACTGTTAAGTTTTATGTTAAGTTCAGAATTGGGGTCTACCCCTTACTAATTATGTAGCCCTGGAAAACTGAATGATCTCCTCATCCCTACATATGTATACACACATATATATATTTTTATTTTCCTTATAATTATCTAATGATACATAGACCTCCAAGAATTGTTATGATGACTAACTTAGATTTAACATATAAATTATTTAATTCTTTGACTGGACAAAAAATAATGTTCATAGTAATGGGGGTGTTTATGCAAATTATTAAACTCGAGAAATAGTTAATATCATTGACAGTTTCATTGAGAGTTTATTCAAGAATTATTTATATACGCATTTTCTATTAGTCCAAGAGTAGTGCTAAGCCAATGAGATTAAAAACCAGTACAATTCTCTATCTAGCAATTAAAAAATCACACTTTCATAAAGTAGACATAACTAAAAATTACCCCAAAAATGATAAATATTTTGATATAGGTAACTTTCAGATACCATGTGAGCACATCACAAGTTAGCTAAACTCCATCTTAGATGGAGGGATTTAGAGAAGTCCCTAACTCCAAATAGGAGATCATTATTGAGTTAAATCCTGAAGAAAGTATAAGGGAAACAAGAGATTAAAGAACAAAAGCATGCTGAATCTAAGAAAAAGCCTCCTTCAAACCATAAGTGAAGGATAATAATGTGAATGTTAAGAAATATGAAACAATTAAAAAAAATAGTGTGTGATTCAGGAAGTGACAGGAAATTAGGCTGAGTTTTATAATCAAGCATGAATTAATATGGAATTAGGACATCTTTTAGGTCTAGACCTAAAATTATACCAATGTCTTAAAGAATTTCTAAAGAAAAATGACATAAACAGAACTAACTTATAGCAATAATATGAGTTCATGTGGATAATAGATTGGAATGAGAGAAAAGAAGAGAAGGCCGTCATTAAGATATTGTAAAAAATATGGAAGGGAAAGATAGATGGGCTGAATATAAAATAGTTGATGAATTTTTAAGGTGTAAATATTAATGACAGACTTCAGATGGACTTAATAGTAATATTAGATCTAAAGTATACTTTGAATTAGTAAGGCTCAGTTCTGTCATATTACAGATAAGTTAACTGATGCCAACGATTCCATTATTTAATTTAATCAATGACTAAAATATTATGCTTGTAAACAAAGGTTTTAATGTTACATGGCCTAATTTATCTGAGCCCACAATGCAATAGAAACATAATACATATTTTGAATTTTAGAGGATGAACCAGAAGACCTGCAGTCTCTATCAGAGGGGATAGAGACAAAGTCTCATCTCTGGGTTATTCAGTAAGATCATGTGGGAAGACTTATCAAAAAAACTTAAGAGCTTTTCTGGACTGTATAGAGGGGTTCTCAGGTTCTCACAAAGGGCTACTCTAATAAGGACCACCCTGCAAATGGATGTGCCAACCTCAGAGAAAGTCATAATTCAAAAAACAAAATGAAACAAAACCAGAAGACTGAGGAGAAGCTAATCTTATGTCCTAAATTGGTCCTGGTTCACATATCTGAAAGAAAATTGTTCTCCTTGGCCTCTGGTCAGTGATTCCTATGGAAATAGAAGTGGTTAAGGTCAGATTATGCAAAAGTATTTCACACAGACTCACATGAGTAAAAAATGTGGTTATCTACCATTATTATCTACCATTTGATTATTTGTCATTGTCTCAAAAAATTCAAGTCTGGTAAGTTTAAATAATAGGCAATGGTACTTATTTTCCATATTTGCAATTAACAATGAAAATCACATAGTTATACTGCAGAATTTGAAGCCAATTCATTAGCTGAGAAAAAAAGGTATGTTTTTGTTTTTGCTTTTTATTAATGTTAAGGGAAATATAATGATAAATTGGGTAAGATGGCCTTGACCTTCAGGGAGTATTAGAAAGAAATCACAAGATAATGAAGTTGCTATTTTGACTTTTAGGCATGAATCTAGAGTACCATTCACATCCCACCTTCTTCTGAGACAGCAGGACCTCAACAGAAGAAAGAAAAACTATCTTCTTATACCGACTCTTATCAGTTTGCTAATATGAGTAGGTAGAATTTATTTATTTATTTTGTGAAAAGTGTTAGGTTTTACAAGGGAAGGTGAAAGAAACACCTGATGATAGGACCTAAATTGGCTGCTACGTAGGACGAGATATGGGATTTCAAACTGAGTGCAGGAGATGAAATGGTTTCCATATGAGATATGTTTCTTCTGAAAATTTAAGTCCTTAAGTTCTTTTTATATGGAATGGAATTAAAGAATGAGAAAGAATACGCTTCTTCAGGAAAGATGAATCCTTTGTCTGACAAGAGGCTGTGGGTGATTTTAGCTATGACATTGGCTATGGATAAGGAATGCACTTAGCATCAAAGAAGAACAGAGGCATATGGTCTTGTGTCTTTTATTAGCCCACTGAGTGGCATGGCAATGTGTTGGCATGTCTACTAGACATATGGTGGGTTTCCCACCCGGAAGTTGGATACTCTTTTCCTTATTACTCTTGCTTCCTGGGAAACACATATGACAGCAACCCCAGTAGGAGAACAACTTAAGAGTTCTTCGGTACCAGGAGTTTCAACATGAATTACATACAAAACTTTCCGAAAACCAGGTGCCCATTATCTGCAATATTAAATCTATGTGTAGTGATAATTTCTCTAGCCACTTCTCTATCTTCAAGCCCATGCAGTTTAGATATAGTCTCTTCTCAATGAGAAGAAATAAACTTCTGATTCTTTGTACAGGCAATTCAGAATATTCTTTGAATATTCTCTGAAAATTCCACTTGCCACACCACAAAATTGCAATTCTGATCTTTCTACAATATTGTATCTGTGAGAACCAAATGACCTTTCAAAAGGAAGTATGTTTACCTTTTGGTTTTGTACACTTTACATTAGGATCAACGCACCCCATAGAGTTGTTCTAGAAAAATGTAACAAATGTAAATACATTTGAAAATATCTGGTGCTCGCTTTGGCAGCACATATACTAAAATTGGAATGATACAGAGAAGATTAGCGCGGCCCCTGAGCAAGGATGAAAATATCTGAAAGAGTGGGATAAATTGCAGTTATTTTAAGTTTGCATGACTTTTAGAGGCCTACACCTGTGTTCTCTCACCAACTTTTACATTGTTTTATAAAAGTTGATCTGCTAACATATGTCAGAGGAAGACAACCAACCTTGGGAGTGCCACAGAAGGACTCCTTCCTATGAGTAACACAACGGGATGATAGTCTTGCCTTTGGCGTGTCTCAGGAGTGTTTATTATAGACTTTTTTTTATTATATCTTGTCAGACTGAAACATCCGTTTAATTTCTTGCAAATTGATTTGTTAAAACTGGAGATAAAATTCTACAACATGGAACATTGGCTTGAGGGAATAAGAAGAAAATATATTTCTTTTACAATCATTAATTTTCTCATCCTTAAAATTAAGGATAATAGAAATCAATTTTTCATAATGTGTTTGACAAATATTTATCAAAAAACTTGAAAAATCACTGTTCTCACTCCCTAAACTCGTACTTACTGAGTCATGATTTCTAGAGGGCAGAGCTGGGAATGTGTTGTATTAATTGAGATTTTCCATGAAGTCTAATGATTGTTATTTTTTGAAATGACTGAAAGAGAATATCACTAAAGATTCTCTTATCTACAAACATTCCTGAATTAGACCGTATAAATCATACAATTAGCTTTTTCCTGGCAATATTGGAGATTTTTTTTATTTTTGCAGTTTTTGGCCAGGGCTGGGTTTGAACCTGCCACCTCCGGCATATGGGGCCGTCGCCCTACTCCATTGAGCCACAGGCGCCACCAGGGGACATTTCTTCTAATGAGAGTGTACCCAGAATATCAGCTTCTTAAAAATGTGTGGTGAGTTCTGATTAACAAGAGGTAAGGAGTAGAACCTGATTCCACTGTCAATTTTCTCCTCTGTCATACAGAGTGATGGGCACACCACCTGGAAGCCCAGGACTCCATAAAGACTAATTTAAAATCACTTTCCTTACATCCATTCTGCTTTTTCAAATGTATAAAGGTGATTAGTAATAGAGTCAGAAGTATGTGATTTCTGATTCTTTACTCTTTATTAAACCAGATTTAAAAGGTAGGTTCCTTGCATATTAATACTGGTCATTAATATTAACCCTAAACAGTGTGGGAAATATCAATTCACACTTATAACATGCATTCTTTTTATTTTATTTATTTTTTTGAGACAGCATCTCACAATGTCACCCTTGGTAGAGTGCTATGGCGTCACAGCTCATAGCAACCTCAAATTCTTGGGCTTAAGCAATTGTCTTGCCTCAGCCTCTCAAGTAGCTGTAATTACAGGCACCCGCCACAATGCCCGGCTATTTTCTTGTTGTAGTTGTGGTTGCTTAGCTGGCGCAGGCTGGGCTCAAACCTGCCAGCCTTAGTGCATGTGGCTGGCCCCATAACCACTGTGCTATGGATGCCGAGCCATCATGCATTCTTTTAAAAAAAGTAATAAACAGTTAAAGCAAGTTAGGCTAGTGAAGTTTTTTTTTTTAATTTTAGGAAAAATATAGAAAAATGACTACTCTTTATTCTTGGAATTATATTGTTTTACATTCAGATTTATATATATTCTTCAAATTAATACTTTTAAGTATTTAGACTACTTTATCACAGATATAATATTAGTTTTCATTTTAAAAATAAACAAAACTGCACCTTAATATTTTTCATTATCATAATGAACTTATAATAAATAAAATCCACATCACACTATAATCTTCTTTCTCATTTTTAACATTTATTTTCATGATTCAGTGTAAAATCTGAGAGAAAGAAAAGAAGTCATTTATATATCAAGACTTTTCTTCTAAAAGATATAGTACACTTTTCTTCCCAAAGGAACAATGGATATAGATATAATTGCTTAGAAATATAATGGTTTTTATTGGTAAAAAAATCCTCCGTATTTCTTTCCTTTTATACTACAGTATGAGAAATGATTTATTATAGAAATGATTTATGAGTGTATTATAAAAGTTGCAAAGATGTGACTCTTACCTTTGAAAAATTCTTCATTATGTAAGACAGAATGAAATGTTCAAAGAATATAAAGGCAAGTCCAAAACTTGTCTGAGAAATATTACAATTATAGATTAAAAGATTGTCATTTTTGAAAAGCTGCCTATACAAAAAATATTTTACCGAGTTAAACATTTCCAAACTTGGTACTATAAAGTTTACAAAGACCAGAAATTGACTGATGACCTTCATGCTAGTGATATGGTTTATTCCCATTCATGTAAAACCTGAAATTCAACTTCTAATCTAAAAATTGAACGAACTATCCCTTTAAGTTAAATTAGAATACATGCAGCAGGGTATTTTTATTGTAAGTAAGAAGACCTCATTTGTCTCTCAAATATTTTATGTTTGATTCAGCCATTTAATCAAAAGTTCTCCTATTAAATTGTTTACATATTATGTAAAAACAAATGATAAATGAAAATTTACCCCTTTTTTATGGCTCAGTGTCTGTAGCTCAACAGGCTAAGGCACCAGCCACATGCACCAGAGCTGCTTGAAATTCAGCCCAGGCCTGCTAAATAACAACAACTATAAACAAAAAGTAGCTGGGCATTGTGGCGAGCGCCTGTGGTCCCCGCTACTCAGGAAGCTGAGGCAAGAGAATGGCTTAAGCCCAGGAGTTGGAGGCTGTTGTGAGCTGTGCCACCATGGCACTCTACCAAGGGTGACAGCTTAAGGCTCTATCTCAAGGAAAAAAAAAAAAAGAAAGAAAGAAAATTTACCCCTTTTCTGTGGCAATGTCACAGTGAAGGGAACTTACATGACACTGAATTACAGGAGGTCTATCTGCACACTATTCTTAAATCAACTTCAGTAAGGTAATTTTGAATTCTACCTATGTTTTTTCTTAATTAATAATGAATATCTAAGTCTATGCTTGATATAATTGTCTTCAGATAACCTAACTTGTTTTTTCTGGTAATCATTTTTCTGGGAAAAAAAATCCCAGTAAGTAAAAGGTCAAGGATAATCATAAAAATTTGACATTGATTTCCAGCCTGTTTCCATTTGGAGTTTCTGCTTCATTGTCCTACCTGGATAAAGCTGCTGTCATACAGTTCAGAAAGACAAACCATATGTATCTGATCCTTCCCTGCCATCATACCCTCTGAGAATCACCAGAAGTGACCTGGAAACACATTATAGTCCTCTACTCAATCTGATACTGTTTAGGCACTGCCCACTCCATCTCTTACTGACACACGGGCAGAGCTGCCAGACTGCAGTTGAACTTGGACTGCTTTATTTATTCCTTTTTCTTAAACCCTGTGGTTGGGACTTCTCTCTCATGGGCAGTATAGTTTATTTGGCTTCTTTATCCTTTCAGTTTTATTGCCTCCTTAATAGGAAGTCTGACTCTCGTTCCCAAGGGCTGACATGGGAAGTTCTTCTATGCTGTGCCTCTTCTGGTCCCTTTGCCAAGAGTCTGTCTTATTGTCTTCCTTGCTCTCCTATTGTTCTTCTAAATAAGCTTCCCAGATCTTTATTCATATATGAAAGGCATATTTTTCCAGGTGCTGGATGCTATCAGCAGACAGAAGTCAGCCATCAGCCTTCTTTGGGCTTTGCCTTGATTATAATGGAACATTTATTCCAAAATCATATTCCCTTTCTCAAGCAGCTTAAATTCAACAGTGGTTGGATTTCAGCGAATTAGGAGTGAGTATGGATTTACAGACTTCACAAAATACCTCATTCCTGGGCACTGTTGAAGGGCTCCTTAGGCTTCTTAGCTCTATGTTAGGTAATGGCGGCCTTCACAGACACAGCATGATGGAACTTCTTTCTCTAACAATTCCTATTTTCTTTTTTCCTAGCAACAGATATTGATCCAAAGAGCATAACAAACATTCTAAATCCATGTCTTAGAATTTACTTCCAGGTGAATTCGACTTGAGACACTCCCTGAAGGACTCATTAAGCCATTTATGCAGATTAAGCCCCACATTATTTGTGAAAGTAACCAATGGACACATACCCCCCTTAGAACAAGGAGGAGATTACATATAAATTTTAACTCTGTAATATTTTGCAATGCATTTTTTTATTGAATGCTAGATTGAAACATGTCTTTCCCAATACAATTCCCCCACACAAGAACATGGTGCAAGGAATTTTTATTTCTATAATATGTTCTCCACTAAATTTTTTTTTTTATTTTGATGAGTGTGATTGAATCAATTAGAAACAGAGACATTTGTTGGCTAACTTTGTAAAGAAGCAAAAATCAAGAGTGAAAGTAGAAGCCAAGGGTTATATGAAAGGGAGATGAAGTTGGGGTGCAGTGGCATCTGGTGACAAGTTATATGGGGTATTCTATAAACACACTGCTTGCTGTTATATTCCAGATTGTCACTCGTAAGTGTGTGAGCAAGCTGCTTCATTTCTATAGGCATACTCTTCTCATTTATAATCTACTTACAACAGTAACTACTCTATATGATTATTATGAGTATTAAATACATTTTCAGAATGATTAGATCAACTATAAACTAAGTTGAACTGTCAGGTATTTTTATACTTTTTAAGATTTTCATTTCTATAGATGATTATACAATCATATCATTGTTGATTATTTCAAAAGAATAAGGGAGGGATAGACAGAAAAATAGACCAGTGCTTGCCTAGGAGACATTTGTGCATGTCGTAGGAAATATAGCACTTGTTCTGCTGTCTTTTATACTTTTGGCAAACTTCCCGTTATGCTTGAAATTTCTTTTATAACAGTCACGATGGAATCCCTTTGAGGATGACAAGGTGTAGTTCAGGTATTTTAAATTCTTAATGCATTTCCTCATTAGGCAAACCTCAAAAGGTTCCCTTAATAGAACTAGATCCCAGAAGATATTTCACAAATACACTACTGGATTCCCTACATCAACTCCTCTACAATGGAGGCTTTCAGATTGACCTGTGCCTGGTTTCTGTGAGGTACTTCTAAACCATGAGTGAGTTTCAAAGATTCTGTTCTTCTAAACCTAGAGGCTAAGAATAAATAAATAAATGCAATAAATGAAGCCAGGCATTACTGTTATAAAATAAACTGCCTTACATTGTCCGTCTGTATTAGCAACATTCTGCTGTATGCTTCAGATACAATAATACAAGTTTTATTCATTTGTATACTTTTCCCTATTCTAAAAAGTACAACCCCTTATTTGGTCCTGATATCTACTTTTATTTTTCATCCAGACATAGTATATATAGTATATCTGAAGCTATAGATTGGTATTTCTAAAACATTACTATCTACTATACAAGCTTTTTAGGGGGACACTGACTTTGAGTCAATACTCTAATAGAGTGATTTTTGTCATTCTTGGAGTAAGAATTATAAAACTAGCTCACTTTAGCTATAAAAATAGACACAAAGTAGAGTTTGGTTCAAAGGAGTAAGGCGCCGGCCCCATGTACCGGAGGTGGAGGGTTCAAACCTAGCCCCAATCAAAAACTGCAAAAAAAAAAAAGACACAAAGTTATCTTTCTTCTCATGTGCTATTTACAGACTATAACCTTTCTTCTCCTACATCTCCCCTTGGCAGCCTCCTGACTTCTTTGACAGATATATAGCAGCCAATAGTCATTATCAACTTCCAGCCATTAGAGGAAGCCATATTGCATATTGAGTTCCTCAGATGACTGGAGCCGCTTCTGAGCCTTTACCAAATTCCTGACATACAAAATTATGAGAAATATAAAACAATTTTTAAACACTGAGTTTTTGAGGTAATTGGTTAGACAGAAATGATAACCATAGTAGCTCTGGTGTCAACCTTTGAGTAGTAAATTACATGGTTTTATTTTTGGAAGTTGGAAGTTTGGAAGTTCCAAAGTTGGAAGTTTCTTAAATATAACATTATCAAATGTAATATTACTCCCACCCCCAAAGGTCTTTCTTGTTTGGCAAATAATATAATTTGGGGGCAAATAAAAGATTAATTTTGGATTATTGATCATTGATATTTTTAAAGGTAAAATATAGGCTTGACACAACTGTCCTGAGTAAATGAATGAGCCGTCATCCCTAGCCACTTTTGGCACAGTAGGTTATGGTCACGAACTCCCTGGTTCAAAGTTTTGTAACTGCTCAGGAGTAACATTACAGAGATGCATGATAATACTGGAGTAGCCTTTGACAAACTGCGTACAATATACCCTAAGACCCCAAATAGATTTAGTTTCCTAAATTTTGTAGGTTAGAGCAAGTGAGGGAAGGTGGAAACACAGATTGCTCAACCTTTGCTGTGAAATCACTATCCCACCTAATTTACAGAGGTACTGAAGAACTGACACTTGTCAAGTAACAATTTCAACCTCAGTTCCTTAGGGCAATGTAGCAACCTAAGGAATCACCTGTCATATATTTCAATCCCTTTTTCCCAACAGAGTTTGACTGCCTAAATATACTAGAATTTCCAAATAGTTCATAATTCTGCTCACTATCTTCTTTACCTAAGAAAGATCCTGAGTAATCTACAGCTACATTATTTTTTTCAGTTGTGCTTTTGTACCACACTGTAATTCTGGGCCCTAGTTTAATTCTATTAATTAATAGTGTAATAAATAGTTTTGTTTAGTAATTGATTCAAATCAGATGAATTTTTCCCAGAATTCTCACCCAAATATAGGGTCTAGAATCTCTCCTCTGTGAGCTTTCATTTATAAAGTATTCCAGTTATGGAACAAGAATTCCTGATTAATCAACCGTGTTAATTTGCCTCAAAATAAATGCGAAAGCCTCAAAATGGCTTGATAAGAGTGTAACCCACAGCATTTTCTCACATCTCATCTTTGAACCATCCCCTTGGAAAGGGTGTACGTAAAGTGATGATTATTGCTTCATCTTCCATTTGCGGTAAGAACTAAAAAAGTAAATATCTATCAATAAGTATAAAAAATGATTATTTTGTTTAATTATGTTCTACATAATATTTGGAAATATAAATGAATATATTCAAATGAGTTAACTTATTAAAAATGAATTAAATCTAAATTCTGAGGGTACTTAGGCTATAGAGAAGAACATAGACCAACTCCATTTCTGTAAATCAAAAACTGCATTTGTGTAAAGTTGTACTTATGCATACATATTGCATGCACACACACATGCATGCAGTAAATTGATGAACGAATGAATGGTTGTGTATAACAAGAAATGTATTCAGTCATTGTCTCCAGTTCTTGTACTGAGCTTATAAACCCTTGCAATTTCTTGAATGTTAGAACTGGTTTCTGATATTTATAATTAGCCCCTTTTAATCACACATGAATTTATGCAAATGAAGTTACTTATAATGGGGTATCTATTAATAACCTCAGGATGGGGCTGGTCACCAGAAAGTTGACCTGATTAAAGGGGCAAAACTGTCAACTTTACGCACCAATCTCTGGGAAAGGGGAGAGTGTTGGCAATTAAGATTCATACAGACTTTTGAACTATAAGATTTGATGAGTTTCCAAATTGCTGAACATACAGTGGTGCTGGCAGCACCAAACCTAAAGAGGGCATGGAAACTCCACCTCCTACACCTCACCCTGTGCACCTCTCATCCGAATCTTGCTGAGTTGTTTCCTTTCTAACAAGCCAGTAAATGTAATTATTTTCTTGAGTTTTGTGAATCATTCTAGTAAATTATCAAACCCAAGGAGGGATTTGTGGGAACCTCTGATTTATAGAAGGACTGGTAGTCTCTGACTTGGCATTGGCATTGAATGGGGGGCAGTCTTGTAAGACTGAGCCCTCAAACTGCAAAATCTGACTAATTCCAGGTAGATAGTGAAAGAATTGGACTGAATTACAGGACACCTAGTTGGTGTCTGCTGGAGAATTGAGGGGTAGGGTCGGGGGAAACTAACTCATCAGAACACAGAAGTGTTCTTTGTTAAGTGCAAGAGTAAGGACAAGGAGAAAAGGGGCTTTTTTAGAGGGCAGGGGTGGAAATTTCTTTAGAATGTCCAAACTATGTTAGTGGCAGTAGCCAGGGTAATTCTCAGAGCATGAAATTTTAACTAAAATTTCTCTATATTTTTGTTCATATTTGAGTTGTATAGAGAATAAATATTACTAATTATGCAATTGTAAAATAATATGATCATTTTATTATGTAAATCATTGGGACACTACTTATGAAGAACATATACTAACAATGACCATGTTTATCTTCTACCTGAAATAACTTTTCAACCCTCAAAAAAAATATGAAACAATGGTTTCCAGCATACTGGACATCAGGTGATTAAAGTGGGTTATCTCTGAGAGATGGAAAAACCACAAGGCAAGACCAATGTTTGCTGTAGTTTCCAATTGGGGAAGGGCCTAGGATTCAGTGCATAAGGGGGGACCCTGGTGGAGCCTACTGTACCCTTAGTTCCATTAGTTGAGGAGATGAAGCTTACAGCCAGGGAGGCCAAAATAGCTGGAGTTTTAGGGAGAGAGTACTGGAGCAGACAGAGCTGCACAGAGAAAACTTGCGATTTGAAAATAGTCCCTTTGAATATTTCACAGAGTACTGTCATCCCGTACTTGTGCAAAAACCAATAGAGGCTGACAAAAAAATGCAAAAGGATTATAAATAAGAGTAACCCGCACTCACACTCAATAGGTAGCATTGTCTGTGTCCACAAACAAAACTGGGAAAATCTCCTGTTATGGGCATAATTTTTGTGTGCCTACACATACCAGATGCATAGTTTGATGATATTTGGAGTTGGAGCCTTTGGGAGATAATCAAGGTTAAATGAGGTCATGAGGGTAAGGCCTTGATCTAATGCAATCAGTGCCTTTGTAAGCAGATATCAGAGTGGGCACTCACACTCCCTCTCTCTCCCACAGGAACACACAGTTAGAAGGAGGCCACAGAAAAGCCAGGAAGAGAACCCAACAGTACCGTCACTCTGATCTCAAACATATAGACTCTCAAACTGTGAAAAAACAAATGTCTTTTGTTTAAACCACCCAGTTCATGGTGTTTTGTTATGGCAGCCCAACTAGACTAAGACACCTCTTAATGACTAATTATGACTTAGGGTACTCAGAATAGTTATCCCTAGACTGAATAATGCCATTGACTCATCTAAAAATTCTTAAAAATAAGGTGCAAAATGAACAAACAGTTCTTAAAATAGCTTAATTTCATACTGGAAGAAAATTCTAGAATACCTGTAGAAATACAAAAATATTCAGCAGCCTAAAAGGGAATATCTGCCTAGAACCACACCATGACTACTATGCTTATGAAATACCAGGGTTATACTACCCACAAAAAATGACAAAAATAAATCAATTAAAACCAACTCTGATACTAATCGAGATAGACCATTTTCTAAAGGACTTTGAATAGATACATGTCATTGCATCATATACTTCATAATCCAGGGCAAGTTATAGTGTCACAAGTATCCAAATGGGTGGGGGCAATTTAATATCCTCATGATCCTGGAAATAGAATAGAGTTGATTAAACATAAATGAAAGTAAACGGTGGTAATATTTGCCATTGAGTAAACAAAACAAACAAAGAGCTTATGGACTTTACATATCTTTTCCCAGTATCCCTAAATTAATAAATAAATATGGGAAAGAATCTTCTTCTTTCCCATATTTTATTGTATATAAATACAATCTTTCTATATTTTTTTTTTATGTCTTATGTCTCCAGAAGGATGAATTTCAAAATTCAAGATTCACTTACTTATATTATAACCATAGATCTTTGTGGGTTACATAACATATTCTCTGTGCATATCATCTTAATCAACACTTGCTGATTCTGTAAAGTGTTTTCAACACTTCACTGGAATAGCTGTCTCTTCCCTCATAAACGATGGCATTTAATAAGTGTCTGTTACTATTGGCATGTAAAGGTTAAATACAGAAGTCTAGAACAAGACTCCATGGCTTGGATTCCTAGCTCTAATCTTTCTGTGCAAAAAAGGGAAAATTTCCTCATGAGTGCAGTGTTCTTATCAAGATTAAATGAGTTAATATATGTATGTTCTTTAGAATATTAATAATATCAAATGAATATTGGCTATTATTATGATTCCCATGTTTCATTTCAGAACAAAGAAAAAGTTTTAACATCCTTAAAACAGTAGCATAGAAGAACTGACACAGAAAACATGTTTAATGCATTTTTAATGAATAAGTATATAAAATAAAGATACATTGTTTTTAATAACCTACATTTAGCCTACCTTTATGATTAGCTTCTTCCAGTTTCAATCTCAGGTAATTGCTTGAATATCTTAGTCACATTTAGATATAAATAAAAGAAAGTATTTGGTTTGTTTTTTTACTTACCAAAATGCTTAGACTTTGAATTTTTCTTACATTTTAAAATCATGTTGTACTTTGATAGATATATAGATATTTTTTCCACAATAAGAAAGAAATAACATATAAGGCATTAAAAGTTTTTTCACTTTGAAAGTGAATAGTTATGATCAATTGTAATGCATCAGGAGTAGGCACTTTATGATAATGGGTGACATATTTTACTGTTAAGGAAAAATTTATGAGCTGGGGATGGTGACTCTTGCCTATAATCCTAGTACTCTGGGAGGCCAAGGAAAGTGAATTGACTGAGCTCAAGAGTTTGAGACCACCTCAAGAAAGAGCAAGGCCCAATCTCTACTCAAAATAGAAAAATCAGCTGGGCATGATGACTGGTACCTGTAGTCCCCACTACTTGGGAGTCTGAGGCAAGAGGATCTCTTCAACCCAGTAGTTTGAGGTTGCTGTGAGCTATGATGTAAGGGCACTACTCAAGGCGATAGAATGAAACTGTCTCAAAAAAAAATGTCATTATTTCCTTTGATGTTTACAAAGGATTCTACTAATCTTTAGAATATATATTTAGGGGAAGAAATAAAATGTGACTAAGGCTGCGTGTTATGTCCTCAACAAGATCCAGTCTTTGTTGCTTGTAACCAAGGATATGGCTCTCCATAGCACCTAGGGAACAGATGGTTGAAATAATTACCATGGCATTGCCCATGGAAATGAACTACTTAAACAAGTACCTCAACAGAGCTACCAGTCAGTGACAAGTGTGGCAAAGTTCCATTACTGCAGAAGATACCACATCAATTTCCGTTGGACTTATCTGATTTGGGGACTGTAGGCCTCAAACAACTGTAATCAGAGATTAAGTGAGGTCCTTAGAGAACTTAAAAGTGCAGAACAGGAAACTAGACACATCTACCTCTCAAGCTATCCAAACTAAACCAAACAAAGAATAATGGAGATGAAGCAGTTAGAAAGATGAGAAAGGAAAAAAATTGAAAGGGAATAAGGTTTTGTGGGGCCAGGAAATATTTCCTTTAAAGATGAAATTATACCATGTATGATAACATACACACAAAATGGACCATATTAAAAAATACTGTAAAGCAATAATTTCGACTCTTCTTCTTATGAAATATTATTGAATATATTCCAACTTCAACAGAATAAAATTTGTTCATTATGAAGTTTATATTCTTACATGATGTATAATAATTATAAAGAAGGTATTGAAATATTTTTGCCAAAATTTTTGTAATCAAAAATTTACAATGATTTTAGGGTAAAGGACAATTCTATGGCAATGATGAGTTATTACTGCTGGACTAGGCTATCCTATCACCAGTCGTTAATAATTACACGTGTAACGTCTCAACATTGTCCTAATTAATGATTTTAGGCTTATTTGATATTATATTTCTGAAATAACTCTTTCACTATCTATCTTTCTTAAAGTTGTTTTACATTAAATATAAATGAGTTTTACTTATAAGAACAGCAAATGGTACACATCATCATTTTTTAATCTCTAAAGAATGAAATAAAGAAGAAACCCATTACACTAGATTAATTCATGAATTGCAGTTATAAGATTCATACATTTCCTTAATTATAATATAGAAAAATAATAATTTTGCTATTATACCACATTTGTGTGGAAAAGATTGGGCCATTATTTAGTATACTATTTTCTCTGGACAAACTCTAATTCAAGTGAATTTCCAACTGCTAGGATAATAATTTCCTAACTTCTTACTCAATAGTAGTGCAGCTTCCTTTAATAAACAAATATCACCTATATATAAGAAAAACACCCTGCTAATGGAAAAACACAATAAGCTTGGATTAGCATTATTTCTTTCCATATATGTGCTTTGTGTTTAAAATATATATCACCTAATTATTACGAATTGTTTCTAATTGAAAAATTTTAGTTTAAGCTGAAAAGTGCACCTAATAGCCTTCCGACCTTGTGATAAGCCATCATTTATGCTTTAAAACTGAAATACAGCTGGTAAACTCAATATGGGGGATCTAATTTCCGATCTGGTGTCATTACTAACTGCACCCATGAACGATGACAAAACTTTCTCTGTGCCTTAATTTCCTTATTTGTATCTGTGAGAATGTCATAAATGGTATATACAAACAGAAGTAGGGAAAGAACAATGTAGTATGAAAATGTAATGTGTTATGATTGCTACTGATTTAAATCCTGGCAATGGATGAATTGTCTCACTTCTTCAATTGAGCAATTTCTGACTGCCTAACATGGAGCTAATTACTTTCTGTCTGTGCTTTATAGAACATTTGTCCTGTATTACAGTTAAACTAGCCCCATATACACAAACTATTGGACAATGTTAAGGCTTGGGACTGTTTATCCAGCATACTTTCTGGAAAATAATATCAATAAAGAAGAAAAAAAGTAAAAAAGGAAACATAACTTTTATGGGGAATCTTGGGGTTTTTGTTTTGTTTTAATCTCTATTGGTAGCTTTCCAACTCATATGAAAACATATGAATAAATCAATAAAATAATGGAAAAACGGATTCTGGTGTCCATAGAAATTAGTGATGAGTTTGTCAATGTTTTTGGCTATCAATTATACATTAGCTTGTGTTTTCTGTTACAAAGACACACATACATTTGTTCCCTGATTCCATGATTGATCTTATTCTGTTTTCAAGCTTTTTTCATAGCTGTACTATTTTCCCATTTATGATATCTTTCATAAAATTGTTTCCTTCAAAATACCACTTTCATTAAGAATATGAGATTAACATGCCCCCCAAAACTATGGAAATATTAACATATAAGATGAGAAAAAAAAGTTTCTTTCTCTCCACATGTAGATCTAACTTTAACTTTATTTATATTTAGCCAAGATTTTCATTACTCCTATCCTCGAATAGACCACGTCAACATTTATTGGTCAAGTTATCAAAAAGAAAATTCCTATGATTTGAATTTAGGTACTCTAAATAGGATAGATGCCATAGATAAGTTTGTTGCTGCTCCATGTAAAATTTTGCAGATTCTTTTCTTAGAGTACATGTAGCTATAAAAATAGGCTCATTTTTCCCAAACTCAAAACTCAAAATATGTGTGTTGGTGTTAGGATGAAGTTACACAATTTTCAGTGTAGATCCCTGGGTAAGATCACCTTTGAGTCTTCTGTCTATATTCCACTGACTGTCAGAGAGTTTACAGGAATGAAGGTGAGATGAAGTGACAAGAGCACTTACGATTCATTTTAATGGGTTTGTTCCAAATGTTCCATTTCTCAAGGCAATAAACTTCATTTTTCACATTTTTCATGTGTATATGTGAGTGTTCCAGAATCTCAAATGGGGATGAGTCAGTAGATCTTGAGATTGTTCTGATATATCCACTTGTTCTTAATGCCCCTTGCCCATACATCAGTGCACTGCTATTCGTTTTTTTGATGAATTTTATCTCATACAGAGCTTCATTTAAATTGCAAATGAATGGGGATATATAAGTGCAGGGGCTTGAGTTGCTTTCTAAATCAAGCAGAAATCTGTGGTTTAAAACTTTTCAGATGCAGAATAGATACAGAAGTATTGGCTTTGATACCTAAAGGGATAAGGACATAATTTGCATATTTTCATTCCTCAAATATTTATGGATCCTTCAACATAGGGCAGTCCAGTGAAATTCGGAGGTTGGCATTTAAGCTGATCTTAGAACACTAGACCTTGTAGAGATTTAGAGGTCATTTCTTGTGTAGCCTAATATGTTTAAACGATGTGGTATTTTCTGGTTTTTCCAAGCAGCGATTTTATCTTTTCAAGCTGCATGTGAAATTGATATTATTGTTAATTCTTAAAAATGGTCAAACCATTTAACACTTGTTTAAAAGCAATGCATTTCATTGAAAAGGATAAAGGATTTGGAAACAGTTTAGGTTTAAATTCTTGGCCTGTCATTTACTTATTATGGCAAATAAGAAAATGATTTAAACCTCTCAATATCAGTACTCTCATCAAAATAATAAGGTACAGATAAAAGATTAGCACTAGCATTTTAAAAGCAATAAAAATTGTTCAAATGTTAGTGATTTTCATTTGGCATGCTATAGAGAAAAAGAATACCTTCTTGCTGGTAGTAATTATCTTTGGGCTTCACACATTTACAGAGGAAGTTCAAGAGGCTATACTGTATGGTATCAACTATGTCTTCAATGTTAGTTTTATAATTTTTATTTTAGAAACAAGAGAATGTTTGTTAATGTAATACTATTCATATTATGCAAGTTAAGATGTACAGCTTCCTTTTCTTATTTGGAGAAAATTAAAATGATGACATCCTTTTCAAATATGATACATTGTTTTTGGACCAATGGTTATTTATCTATGTCTCTATCATGTGCTGTGCAAATGTGAGAGATCATAAAATATGGCCCTGCCATCAAATAGTTTAACGTTAGCAAGCAATTTTTCCTTTAGCTGCTTATAATTTTAAAAGTAAATTTCTAGGGCTTCTGACGTAAGGAGTGTAGCGAGGTCCCTGGACATGCTTCAGAAAAAAACCAGCGGAGTTGTGAAAAAAACCATCTGAAATTTTTGAAATGCTCCTAAGAGTCTACACAACATGAAAGAAACAAATATTTAGGAAATACATAACCTTTAATAAGAAAAATAAGAATGTATGGTATTTTCAGCTGTCTATTCCATACTTTCTCATAACTCAGTAAAAAGGAAACTTTGGTCAAAATGAGGGTATCCAAGAACTCAGGGCTCCTGTCCAAGAACAGTCTTCCTGAGACAGGTAGCCCATCTTCACTTTCTTCTGTCCTCAGATGCCTGTTGCTGAAACAAAATTGCAGAAAGTTGTGACCTATGTATGTTTTTTTTTTTTTTTTCTTCCACCATTCTCCACTGAAGGGATGGAAGCACTAACCTCAGGAATTAGTTCCTTGTGAAAAACCTGATCTGATTTGTTTGGAGACTAAATAAATACTTATGTTGAAAGCATGAGAGTAGAAAAAGATACATCATTCAATAAACAACTGTAGGAAGACTGGAGTGCCTGTTCTAGTATCAGTCACAATAGGCATTAAAAAGTTACCAAACATTAAGAATAACATGTTATGACGATTAATGTGTCATTTCTTCAGGAAGATAAAACAATTGCAGCTGATTGCCTTACTTCATCATAAATAAAATAAAAATATCTGCCATGCCACACTTATTAAACATAGTATTGGAGATTCAAAAGAGAAATTAGATGAGAAATATACACAAAAAAAGATATTAAAGAAACTATATATTTATAGATGACATGATTTTGTATATAGAAAATCTTAACAAATCTTCTAAAAACTTTTGAATCTAATAAGAAGCTCAGAAAATGTGCAGGATGCAAGATAAATGTGCAAAAATCAGTATTTTTTTCATTCTCTGACAATAAATAATCTGAATATAAATTTAAGAAAACAATTCTATCTGCCATAGCATCAAAATAATAAAATAATTAGGAATAAATTTAACAAAAAAGCACAAAACTAATACTCAACAATTAATATGATGAAAGAAAGTAAAGTTTTAAATAAACATAAAAAAATTACAATGTTGGATGAAAAGACAATATTATTAAGATGGCCATATTGTCAAAATTGTTCTTTCTTTAACACTAATCCCATCAGAATCTCAGCTGACTCCTTTGTAGAAATTGACAAATTTTATTCTCAATTTCATACGGAAGTGTGAGGGACTCAGTATAGAATCTTAAAAACAAAATTGAAAAATAACACTTCTCTATTGCAAAATTTACTACAAAGCAGCAGCAATCCAGGCAGTTTTATACTGGCATGAGAATAAATGTGTAGAACAATGTACTAGATTTAAAACTCCAGAAATTAAGAAATGTATCTGACTTTCAATAATGGTACTAACATCTTTTATGGAGAAAAATAAATTTTTCAAGAAATGGGGATGAAACAACTGGATAGCCACATGCAAAATCATGAACTTGTGTGTATAATTCATATCATATAAAAAAATTAAATCAAAATGTATAAAAGGCCTAAATGTCAAAGCTGAAACTATAAAATTCTTAGAATAAAAATATGCATAAATATTTGTAATCGTATATGTATAAATTGATTCTTAAATACTATCAAAAATCTAGACAGAACAAAAGAATGAATAGTTAAGTGAGATTCTACCAACATTAGAAACTTTGTGCTTCAAAAAATATCTTTAAAAGAATTAAAAGACAACTTACAGAATGTGAGAAGGTATTTGCAAATCATGTATCTGATAAGAACTGGAATATATATATATATGTATATAATCACATTTATATACATGTGTCTATATCAATGTATATATATTTATACATTGTGTGTATATATTTATATATATTTCAATACAGACATGCAACTCAGTAATGTACAAATAAACCACTAAAAATGGGCAAAAAAATCAAAATAGGTATTTATCCAAATAAGACAGATAAATGACCATCTCATGAAAAGATGCTTGGCATAATTAATTATCAAGAAAATTCAAATTAAAATCCTAATAAGATATCACTCTTTACCCATTTGTATGGGCTGACTCAAAAAGTGTGATGACAAGTGTTAGTGAGCGTGTGAGTTGCATGTCTGTAGTGAAATATACATATGTATGTACACATATATATACACACACAGATATAGATGTGATTTTATATATATTTTTTCCAGTTCCCATCAGATACATAATTTGCAAGTACTTTCTCAAATTCTGCAAACAGGAACATTACATTGTGCAGCTATTTTAGAAACAGTCTGGCAGCTGTCTAAATTGTTAAATAACATGATTATTTACTGCAGCAATTCCACTCCTAGATATATACTTCATAGAAATAAAAATATGTTCACACAAACACCTGCATTGGAATATAAATAATAGAATTATTCATAATAACCAAAGAAGTGGAAACAGCTCAAATGCCCATCAACTGATGCACAGACAAACGAATTGATAGATGGAAGAAAAAAAAATGCAATTTATAAATCCAACGGAATAGTGTTCAATAACAAAAAAAAAATGAAAAATTGATATACACTACTCTGTGGATGTTAAAAATATTATGTTGTGTGAGAAAAAAGCAGTCACACAAAAATGTTTGTTATATAATTCCATTTATATGAAAGGTCCAGAATAGGTAACAACACTAAGTAATATTATAGTTGCTTAGGCCTAAGGTGGACAGTGGAATATGGTGTGATCAAAATGTTCTATAAGGTTCTAAAATTAGGATTTATTATTACTTGTTAAGACACTAAAAATCATTGGACTGTACACTTTAAATTGGTGAATTATTTGGTATGTGAATAATATCAATAAGACCATTAACTAAAAAATACTCTTACTATAAGTGTATATATAATTATACTCTCAAATTATACTCTCATTATATGTGCATATATATATCACTTAATTTTCACAAATCTGCTATTAACATATGCCAGATCCAGGATTAGAATTGAGATCACCAATTAGCTTCAACACCAGAAGTCTTTTTTGCATGATTAAATTTATGTGAAACTATAATTTTCTATGAAAGGAAAGAAAATACTTTTTTTTTTTTTTTTTTTTTTTGAGACAGAGCTTCAAGCTGTCACCCTGGGTAGAATACTGTGGCATCACAGCTCACAGCAACCTCCAACTCTTGGGCTTAAGCAATTCTCCTGCTCTGCCTCACAAGTAGCTGGGACTACAGGTACCTGCCACAACACCCGGCTATTTTTTGGTTGCAAATGTCATTGTTGTTTGGTGGGCCAGGCTGGATTCGAACCCGCTAGTTCAAGTGCATGTGGCTGGCGCTTTAGCCACTTGAGCCACAGACGCCTAGCTGTCATGGTGCTTTAAAACCAGAGAGACAGTCTCAAAATCAAGATTGACTCTCCCAGGGTAGCTCAAACATTTTTAAAGAAATGCATGGGGAAGAGTTTTAATATTTGACGGAACCTTTTTTTTTCCAAAGTCTCAAAAAATAGACAACTAATATTATATAAATACAAGTAAAAGATAGTTTCAAAAAACAGATCATGCCAAATCTTATAGACAATAGAAAAAGAAGAAATATTTCAAAATCATTCTTCTTGATCTTGATACACCTGATATTGAAATTGGAGAAAATATATTGTTATAAAGGGAAATTACAAACATATTGGAAAAAAATATATAAGAAGTTAACTGATGACTTCATACTGAGCCTCAGAGTCAAAGCATTCTATAATAGACATATTCTTATTTGACAATGTGAACATTACTTTCTTACCATTATTATTATTAATACTGCTTAATATTTCGATGCAGTAATTGTCTGTTTTCTTTTCTGAATATTTATCTTCATTCATTCTTCATGAGGTTTTTGTTTTTAGTTCTTATCTTAAATATTGTTATTAAATTTGAAGCCTTTTTAATTCTGTGAAGGCAAAAAGTGGAAACTTAATAAACACATGTATATGTAAATCTAAACTAAAATAAAATGAAAAATATTTGACAGAACCTAATGGGGTTTCTATTGCCTAGTATTCTATATTCAGCATAACAGAATGGTGTCACCAAATTTGTGTCAGTCCTCTGCTTGGGTCACTCTTACCCGTTGCTCATGAAATTAATTATTAAATGAATGGTTTCAAAAGTATGAAATCATGAAGGAAGTTTTTTGTTTGTTTTTTTTTCTGGTTTTTGGTTATGCTTGGTTGTTTATTTTCATGAAATCAAGTAAATTAATCAAAGAGGGGTGGTATTCCTATCCATTTTCCCCCCTGTTATGCTTTTTTATTTTGCAGAATTGGTAGTTTTGTGATGTCCACATTGTCCATAAAGTTTGTGTGCAATTTAAAAAATCAAATTGCACAGGAACTTTATGGATTTGCTGTATAACTATACTGCTTTATTAGAAGAAAAAAAATTCCCAAAATGAGATAACACTGATATATATGCAGAAGTTGTATAAAATGTGTATTTAAAATTAACTATCTTAATCTGTATAAAGAAAATAGATCTTTAAATAAAAAAAAATTAAATTTTCACGATAAATTGTCTACATATTACTTATATATGTGTATGTGTGTGTGTGTGTATATACTTTTTTTTTTTTTTTTTTTGCCGTTTTTGGCCGGGGCTGGGTTTGAACCTGCCAGCTCTGGCATATGTGGCCAGCGCCCTACTCCTTTGAGTCACAGGCACCCCCCATTTTATATAATTTTGATAACAATATGAACTTCATAGGAACAGCATACCTTAATGTAATTTATTGTGAAAAATTATTTTGAGAATTATTTTAACTTCCATTAAACAATTTTCCATTACTTCAATCCCTTATTAAAATTCTTAATATTAAAATCCCCCTGTTTAAACTACCGTCACTAGATCCTGACTTATGTTCTCAAGTTTTCAGTGGGTTACAATCACAGCGATTTCTGCCTCTGTTCTGTTAATGTGTCCGTTGTGCATCAACCTTAGCTGTATTCCACATAAGAACTTAGGCCAAGAGGACCACTCAACTGAACATCATTGGTTCTAGTATTAGACTTTTTTAAGAAATGGAAAATCACAGAGTCTTTTAGGCTTCTGCTTACATTTACTTATGTAAATTCGGGTCATATTTTGTTGCACAGAATAAGACACAGATCTAAAACTAACGTCACTAGGTTCAGAAAGTATATTATTTCTTTGTGTAAACAGTGACTATTTAAGAAGAATGATATGGTCCCTCACAACAAGGAAAATACTGAATATCTTAGATAACAAGAACTGATAAAGGTAGTAATAAAGTTGTTTGTTGGATGCGTGTCTAAGGAGTGCAATTTTTGATAAGGCTACCATGAAAGTCTTCATAGAAGGTAACTATTTGGGTAAAATCTTGAGGAAGTGGAGAAACAGGTCTATGGCTATCTAGGGAAGGGCCAAAATATTCAAGGCAGAGGAAATAGCATGCTCTGAGGCAGTGGTGTGTTGAGAGGGGTTGGAGAATGGAAAGTGGGCCTTTATGATAATAGTGCAGCAAGAAAGTGTGTAACAAGAACTGAGGTTAGAGGGAAAATGCACCTATGGAAGTTCCTCTAGGGTATAACAGATCATGGGAATGATGTGGTCTTTTCTTAGGAGTGAAAAAAACACCCATTGCAGAGTTTTCAGGTAAAGAATGCCATGAGCTGATTGTGAACAAATCAGAACACTTGCAGATTGCGAACAGGAACATTAAATAATACTTTTGTCGTGGCTGCTCTAATAAGCAGAGGGACACAGTCAAAAGGAAAGAATCCTTATAATCCATCCGGCAGAGATATTAGTGTCTTACAGAAGAGACACCCTCTAATGGTGAATACTGTATGATTATCAAGTATATAATTTAGGAGTTATATTTCAGAAAAGAAATAACCTATTAGTGTACTTAAATAATTTATGCTAGTCCTGATTGTCCTATTTTCAAATTTTCTTTGCTAAGAAATTTCTCACTTATACATGTTAGGCAATTTCACTTTTATATTGTTTTTTTCTCTTGGAAAACTCTACAGCACATACTGATGACTTCCTCCTCTGATACTGTGAAGACATACACACAACTAAGAACAAGTACACACTTCAACATTCTTCCAGAAACAGGAGAAACTAAATGGAATAAAATTAATCTTAGTTTTTCTAAGTGTTATATTTTCTACAATCTATGCCAAGATGCAGCTTGTGGAGTTACTTAGAGGAGATGATGTAGTTTCGAAGGCACAGAAACTGAATCCCTTTGAGACTACAGGCCAAATTATTCATCCTCTCTTTTAGGGTTTTAATACTAGCATGTCAGTAAGATCACACATTCTGAAAACCATAACAAGCATCACTTTTTTTTATTATTACACATACAAGATTTAAGTAATGTTTCTTCAGAATCTCTATAATGTTTCTTGCATTTGCTTTCATATTTTATTTTTATTTATTTATTTATTTATTTTTTTTTTTTTTACCAGTTTGCTATCCTTTATTAAAGGGCCCCACATCATTGTGGGACTCTAGCCAAACCAGTCAGGTTCCCCCAAATATAGCAGGAGGCCTGGAAGGGGGGGGGGAATGACTTAGTGATCTTGCCACACCTTCCTGGACAGACAGACAGACAGACAGACTGACAGGGGCCAGGGAGAAGAACTAGCCATACACCATGTTCTCATTATTTAAATGATGAGCCAGGATCAGAAATGGCAAGGATCGTATGCTGTCTATGGTAGAAGAATCTTGCTCTGTACCTATGTAGTGCTCTTACTCCATAAACCTACCTTTCTCTGCCTGAATAAACTATTTCTTGCTTGCCTTAAAAAAGAAATGGCAAGAGTCAAAAACTGATGGAAAAGAGGTAAAGTACTTTTAGACATTTTAACATCACTAAGTCAGCCATGCTTCCGGAAAATTATAAATGGGAAATTGATGTTAATCTAGAATAGAAAATTGGAATTGAAATTGAAAAACAATTGGAAGACAAGGCAAAAGAATTATACCTGCGATAAGTGTTTTGAGTTTCCTTCAACATCTCAGGCCACTGAGTCTAAAATGAGTTGATTTCTTCCAATGGTTTTCAATGTTGTTTCTGTCTGAAGAGTTTTGAAGGATACAAGTGTCCCTCCTTACAAAATTATTTTACATACCTTCATCCTCCTACTCAAATGATACCTGTGACCTATCACTAACAATCACTCACTTTAGAGATTTGTAGTTGGTTAGATTGCGCCTCTCTACTCAGTCACATATGAGACCAGATTTTGAAAATATGAATAAAACGTATTACTAATAATATATCATGCCACCATCTTAAAATTAGTTCTTGTATTTCCCTATTATCAAACACTAAAACAGTATATTAACTAAATTAATATCATCCCAGTTATCCATTATAAACTTTAACATTTTCCTTCCTTCTCTATTCTAAACAATTCATTTTATTTTTTACAGTGTATGTGACTATCGAAGTCCTAGATTCAGATTTATTTAGATCTCATTAAGAGACACACAATTTTCCTTCTTACACCTAGATTCAGTGTTTTCCTCTTCTAAAGATGTCATTTTTTTCCTCTGATAGTTATTCTAATACTGTTTGTGTTCTTGTGACGTGTTACTTACCTTTCTTACATGAATTTAAGTACCCAGAGAACAGGAAAAACAGACCTGAGGAAAAATGTCTCTGTATTTCAGAGGATATTGTCTAATGTATGGCAGGTCCTCATTATGAATTTGATAAATAAAGTTATTAAAAATCCTCAGGGGATATATACAGTATTCTTGTTATCTTTTTCTATAATCACACTTTCACAGTAAAAATTTTAAACCACTTCATATATTGGCCTTAAAATAGAATTATTAGTAAAAATCCCTCTGTATCTGGAACTCATTCTACCTTAGACATAAAAAGATATGCCAGGATTCCCAGCCCAGAACAAGCTGAAAAATAAGAGTTCTGGCTTTTAATTAGTTGAGTTTATTTTATAAGTCTGGAAAATTGGTGAGTCTCTTTAATTTAAGACTCATTTTGTACTTAACAATCATTTTAATGATTGCAAAGTATCCAGGTGCAATATGGCAGTCATTTATAAATAAATAAATAAATAAATAAAGTTAAATAAAATACAAGATCATTATCATTAAGTGTAATGTACTAATTACACCAAGTTTTATTCAGGCCAAACTTGATTACTGTGATTTTTCATTGCTATATCCCTATATTTGAAAGCCAAGCACCATAATAGCTGGGTTTTTTTTTTAACTTTATGACAGTCTCCTTGTATTTTACATTTTTTCTTTGTTACTTGGAAAGGAACAAAATTGCATTGTGAATAAAATTACATTTTTATCTATTTTATGGACTTTCCTCTTTTACCAATAGTATGATGCCATATTTGTCTTTGAACTTAAAATGTATAATTTAAAGCATTTGTGTAAAAAGTAAGTGGTATCATGGCACCTGATATTGTATGTTAAAGGGCAGTTTATGTGTAGAAAGCATGACTTTGCACGTGTCGACCCATTCACTGTAAAGAATAAAATGTAAGAACACCGAAAAAGTAAAAGGGAGAAAAGCTCAAGTCTTAAACTGACTAGATGGAGTACAGACGACTTTTTTTCTAGTCATTATCCCTTAAATATTGCAGTGTAATGACTACTTGAGGTGTTAGAAGTAATGAAAAGATGACTGAAAGTGTAAAAGAGGGTATGCGTAAGTTACATGTGGAAACTATACCATTTTATATAAGCCTCTTGATGATCTGCAGATTTGGGCATGTAAAGAAGTCCCAGAAGCAATCCCCACTGAGCAGGGGATGACTGCACTTTAAATCATCTCACGGCCAGCACAGTGGCTCATGCCTGGAGTCTGAGCATTTTGGAACCTCCAAGTGGGAGGATCATTTGAGCCTAGGAGTTTGAGACCAGCCCAAGCAATAGCAAGATATTGTCTCTGCAAAAAATAGAAAAATTAGCTGCGTGTGATAGCAGGGACCTGTAGTCCTAACTATTTGGGAGACAGAGACAGGAAGATCCCTTGAGCCCAGGAGTTTGAGGTTGCTATGAGCTGTGAGGATGCCATTGCACTCTTCCCAGAGTGAGACCTTGTTTCAATAAATAGGCAAATAATCTGTAGATTACTTATAACACCTAGTGCAATGTAAATGCTATGTAAATAGTTGTTATACTATATTTTATTTGTATCTCTGAAATTGTTACATTGTTTTTTTTTAATATTTGCAATCTGAAGTTTTTGAATATGGTGATATGGAACCTGTGCATATCATTCAAATCTCACATCAATCCTGTGAGTAGAATGACTAACCCCAGAAAGCAGAAATACCTATGGTTGATACATTTTTCCAGGGTAACAATGAACATACTTCTAAGTTTGGCATACAAAACTTAAATTGTCTTTATGAAGTTACATAGGTAAAGGAAAGGAAAGATTCTAGATTTGAAATGTAAAATACAAGATATATTTTACTTAAGAATGTCTGGACTATACTAGATAGAAGAATACAAGTATGGGTCATAGAGTATAGGAGTATGAAATTAAAAGTCGTCCTTGCTTTTTGAAGTGCATCCCTACCTAAGTCATTCCAACAAGGACTATAATGTAATATCAGACACTAAATATATTTCACCAACTAATAATAACAAAAAGGTAACCTGATAACCGAAATACATTTAGAACTTCTTTAAGGTCACACAGTAACAGTTCACACTACTATCAAATTAATGGAGAGAGAAATCAAATGGAAAGAGGATTTTCTTTCATCCATAAGAAATAATATAATACCATCATTGGAAAACATAGATAATTTTAAAAGGTAAGTATTTTAGTAAGTTTTTTTAATTATTTCATTTAATCATTTAGTAGCCCAATTAATCTCTCCATTCCTTTGTGAATAGTAAAAATTTAATTTAGTTTAAGACAGATACTCTTTTTAAAGGTTTTATATTTTAATCTTATTCATAGGGGTGATTGTCATTTAAGATATTAAAATCTTTAAAAAAAATTTTCCTTCTAAATGTGTGGTTAGTATTGATTTTACCTTGATGAATAAACAAATTTGAATGGTAAATTAACCAGTATTCTTAAGTGCAGATGTTGGTCTTTTGTGAAAGGCAAGGCCAAGGACTTTTTGTTAACCATTGCTAACTGCAAATACTATATGTCTATTTATCTATACTTTGTTACAGAATATTTTGGTAAGGGAATTAAAAGTGAATGAGTCAAAGAGAAATAATATTCAACTTTTGATCACAGACATTTAACCCTTGCCATGACTCGTGATAAAATGTCTTGCACCACAATCTCTTACTAAATTAGTCCTGCTTCAGGGACTCAGGGCATTTAGGCTATAGTCCACTAAGGCCTTACAGAACTCCCACTGCTACCAATTTTAGATGCTGAGCATTATCATTGCATGTACGTTAGGAGGAATCGTCCTCTGTGGGAGTGAGAATGGATGGGAAACTCTTTACCATCACTTTGAACTTCTTGGAACTATTGACTAATGTAGTTCAATACATAGATTTGTTTTATTTACCCAAATTGCAGAAAACTTTAATTGTGCTAAAACTTTGTTGGTAATGAAGGTTAAGAATAATTTGTCCAGGGTATTTGTTTAATGGGATTTATTGAGCACCTGCTTTGTGTTGGTTGCTGAAGATGCAGTTGTCAAAAAGACAAATTTTTGCCCTTTGCAAAGCTTACAGCCTAGATTTGGAGACACAGGACAATTGAGGTATGTATATCTGCCGGTGACGGCACCCTAGGCACATTATGAAATGGATGTGTAAGACGTGTGTGAGGGAAAAGAACAGCGTCTATAAGAAGGAATAGCCGAAGGTGTTTTTAAACAAGAATCTAATACATTTAGACTTACAAATCTTCAAGACTGCTATGGCTAGTGAATGAAGAGGATTGCAGAGGGGGAAGATTCACAACGGGGCACCAATCACAGAGCTCATACAGAGATACAGGCAAAAGGTAAAATGAATCAATGGGGCAACAAGGAATAAAGTTAGAAAGAAGAAAGATCGAGTCCATGTTTTTTTGTTGTTTGTTTGTTGAAAAACAAGAGTTTCACTCTGTTACCCCGGCTGGAGTGAGGTGGCACCATCAAAGTGTATTGCAGCATTAAACTTCTAGGCTATGTGGCTATTCTGTCAGACAGACTGTGATATGGTTCATTATTTCACTTTCATGAAACACAGTTGATAGCATCCTTTCTGATTTACTGTG
This sequence comes from Arctocebus calabarensis, assembly GCA_963573935.1. NCBI lineage: Eukaryota > Metazoa > Chordata > Mammalia > Primates > Lorisidae > Arctocebus > Arctocebus calabarensis. The sequence continues at coordinate 37,186 of CAUYON010052856.1, forward strand.
CAAGTATCAATTGCTGAGCTAATTGGTGTTGCTGAGAGGACTTCCTTTTTTTCCTTAGGCATGGAATTCATGTTTTTTGAAATTTGTGTATCTCAAAACAGTCATAATCACTCACCTACAGGATCCTCCCACCTAAGATACCTGAGTAGCTGGGATTATAGACAAGTACTTCCCTTCCTGGCTCCAGAAAATTCCAGGTTGTACATTACCATGTGACCACGAAGAGACTTGTGTTCTTAGAGCCACTAAGGAGCCTGTGAGAGCTTGGCATCATTACAGAGAATATGCTGTGTTCTGCCTTGACCTCGGTTAGACTACTCAGCATTGAGAATATTTTGGTCAGCTTTATTGAGGTATGACTGACAAGTAAAAATGTTTATATTTAAGGTATACACATGAGGTTTTGATATATGTATAATTAGTATAATATGCAAATAAAGCTAATTACCATATCCATCACCTCATGTCATTATCATTGTGTGTGTGTTAACAATTGAAATCCCTCTTAGCAAATTTCAAGAATACTATTCATGTTGTGTTCCCAGAGTTGGAGGCAAAATGTATTGCTAATCTACAAGTCAAAATTCTTCAAAATGAATATTTAAAGTCCATCCTTTTCATTTAAAAACATTCAGCAAATATTTATTAAACACCCACAATTTACCAGGCACTGTATTAAACTCTGGACACCAACAATGGCAAAATGAAAGCATGCTTTCAGTCTATGACAAAAAAAGGACAAATATGCAATACAAATAAAATAAAGAGTGCATTGTCATGACTTATTTTGTGAGGATACTTGGTAAGGTAAAATATTTTAAGATGATCCAGGTCGGGTGAAGGGAGATTAGGCATGTTGAAGGCATGGCAAGTGGGTAACGCTGAGGGAAAATGGTAATTTTCTATGGGAGGAAACATGACTAAAACGATTTTAAGTGGACAGATGAATATAAAGTGTTGAGGAACTAAAAGAGTTTTAATAATATCTATAATAAAACATGGCCAGTGACAGTAGGTGGTTGGTAGTGGAGATGGAGATTTTAAGTAGTAAAAGATGTTAGGCAAAGTGCAGTTCTCTGAAAGCTACACAAACTGTGATGAAGAGTCTGGACTTAATACAAAGTGAAAATGAATAATATTGAAATGTCATAGAGTGAAGTATGAGCACTTACATTTCAGAAGAATATCTGAGGCTATAACAAAGATAAAGATGGTAGAGGATCCAAACTAGAAGCAGAACAATTTGTTAAGTGTTTGTTGAAACATAACAGGCCAAAGTCAGTGAGTGTTATCTGTTAGGATATACAAAAATAGATGATTTTTTTTAGAAGCATGTAAGGCACAGTTATCAGGCATTAGTGTCACTTTGGATGCCTGTGTCGGTTGAGTATTGAGAGGGAAGGAAGAGTAATACAGGATTTCTGTCTACTACTCTATGATGAAGATGTGGGGATGGTAATGACCTTGACTTGCTGAAAGAACCAACAAGAAGAGAATCGATGTTTATGAAATTAACTGGGCATTTTTTATACCCAGCATATGAAAGACCATGATTTAAGCCAAATCAGATTTGACTACAAAGAAGTTGTCCTTTCAGTACACATACTATGGTTTAAATGCTTATCCCTAAATTTATATGTTGCAATCCTAAATCCTCAAGGTTATGGTATTAGGAAGTGGGGCCTTTGGGAGGTGATTAGCTCATAGGATTCGTGCTCTTGAATAAAAAGGCCTAAGAAAGACCCTTGTCCCTTCTACTAAGCAAGGTCACAGTGAGAAGACAACGGTGTGTGAGGCAGTAGGCCTTCACTATACATCAAATCTGCTTGAGCCTTGATTTTGGACAGTCTAGCCTAGAGAACTGTAAGAAATAAACTCACATCATTTATAAGCTTCCCAGTTTGTGTTACCTTGTTAAAGAATTAAGACAATACCCAAATAGATTAAGAGAACACCAAACCCTGTCCCTATCAAATGCTTACAGTCTATTTCTCAATGCACAGGAAAAAAAAGGAAAGGGTTTTCCTTAATATTAAAAAAGTCAGTTAGTAAAAGACATGATTTTTATGGGAAGTTCTTAAAAAGAAGGAAAAAATAACAAGGAATTAAAAGTAAAATTGAATACTGATGAAAAGTGAAGATGAATGCTAAATCGTAGTTTTGAGTACTGATGCAATTATGCAAATCATAATGAAGCAGTTCACAAAAGCCAATTATAGTCAACTATGAAATAAATTAAAGAATAATAAATAGGTCAACATTATTAATTTATTATCTTTCCAAGTTTCTGAAATGACAAAGGTGAAAAGTTTAGGCTAAATTGTATTAAATTCTAAATCTTAACAAAAGGATTTAACGGGACATAAAATTATTGTTTCTTAAGTGAGTACAATGGAAACAATAAGCATTCAATTTTTAATTCATTAATTTACTAATACATGTTACAAAATTGAGCACATAAAACCTTAGAAATAGGGAATGACAAACAGTAAGAATAAGCAACTTTAGTTACTTTTATTCTTCTCCTGGATATTTGCATGCTTACATTTCTGATTTAAAACAGGAAATAATAAAACCAGGACTTAGCAGGTAAGTAGTGAGACAAAGCCTAGTCCCCAAAAGGGAATTATGCTGCATGGAAAAAGTTTTTATACATAGAACACCTTGAAAGTGGATAGAGCAAATAATAAAATTTAATATGTGTAGCATTTGGTAGAGTCATCAAAATGAAATATTTTTAGATGGAACTCCAGAGAAGTGACATGCTAGCACTTGAATACAGAGCAAACATCCTATATTTTTTATTTTAAAGGAAATAAAAAAACAAAACCTTACAGCTCAACAAGTAGTAACTAGGACAAATTAAAAAAAAGATACTATGCACTGAATGTTTGTGCCCTTCAAAAATTTGTTGACACCTTAACCCCCAGTGCAATGGTATTTGGAGACAGGCCCATAGGGAGGCAATTAGAGTAAGTTAACATCATAATTTGGGGCCTTATGATGGAATCAATACCTGTATGAAAAGAAAAGACTCAAGATATCTCTCCCTCCTCCAACATGTGGTGATACATAAAGAACACAGCCATCTGTAAACAGAGAAACAGGTGGTCACCCGGTAGCAGAGCTGCCTGAGCCTTGAGCTTGGTCTTCCTAGTCTCCGGAATTATGAGAAATAGCCTCAATGAAGCTGTTTAGGTTATCCCATCCTTGACATCCTCTTACAGCAACCCAAACTGACTAAGGCAAATAGGAAGATATATTTAGATAAATTTTTCCATAGAAACCAAAATTAGGAGAAAATTTATATATTAGGAATAAGGCGAGAAGCTTTCAAGAGAGGATTGAGCAGCATCAATGGATGTGATGGTTTATCACGTAGTCTCATCTTCAGACTTCGCATGTGCTTTCAGCTTTTTTTGGAGAGATTAATTATCCCATGCCCAGAGCTTCACTTTTCCTTTCATAAAAGAAGACCTCTGCCTGGCAGTCAGTAGCTGGTCGAGATTCTGTTTCTTAAACATTGCTGAGACATTTACTATATCATATTGATACAGATGAGGTCGAAGTTATGATCCAAAGTAAAATTCTATTTAATCTATTAATAGTACTGATGTGTGAGTCTAGCCACTATGCAGTGTTCTTTTTGGGTTCATTAGGCATTTGAAAACAATTACCATTGCCAGCGTAATAAAACCATATGGCAAAAATCAGCTAATATTTTCACCTCTAGATTCATATTTATGTTTATCAAAGTGAATTATCTACAATGTCCTCAATTAACTTTTCACAGCCAATTACTTTAGGTTTTTCCTCATCAAAACATACCCTTTATTGATTTATTGATATTCTGGAGTTTCCTATGTAAATGATATCTATGAGTTATGGTTTCAGTAGATTCTATGCAGGTAGTTTTACAAATTCTAAATTTTTGAACACTTTATGAAATATCATAAGCTCAAAATAGATTATCCTAGCTCACTTCTGCTTTTATTCTGAAATGAAAAAGGATAAGAGACAATTAATGAAATGAAACATACTATTTTGCCTATGTTGTGGATATAATCAATTAATTTTATATTATATTACACAACTTACTCCCAGAATAATTTGTTACATATAAAAGGAAGAGTTATTACCAAGGGAAAGCTTACTGTGTTCTTTACAGTGAGCATCTAATTTGGATATATAATTCTCACAATATATATCTCAGCATCATTCCACAGAGTTGCAAAATACAACAATAATTTTCTATTTCAAAAGTTATAAAATAAATAAATCTTATATTTTAATGAAATTAATGTAACATTGAATTTGTAATAGGAATTTGACCTTTTGTGGGAAACTAATTACACTCTTAATTAAGGAAAAATTAACACTAAAGTTTGATTAACTGATGTTTAAGTCTTACAGTCATCTGTTGACATGGCACCAAAAAGTTCTTATTTCTGTCAACTTGATATTTAATTTGACTGTTTTTCTTTTTTCACTAATTTTTAGTAATTCATATTCATTGTGAACCAGAAACATTTGTTATAAATATTTTCCAACAATTATTGTCCTGACTTTCTTTGTGATTTGCCTTTGATAAATAAATGTTCTTAATCTCAACACAGTCAAGTTGACTGAATTTCCTTTATACTTGTGTGTCTTAAGATTTGTTTAAGAAATTCTGCCCCACAATAAGGTCTGAAGGGTATTTTTCTAGATTTCCATCTACATTTTTTAGTTTTACCCTCATAATAAGATATTTAAAATACTTGAAATCAATTAGAAATATGTGAGAGTCAATGATGATTTATCATTTTTTTACTGCCAAATAAAACCATCAGATCTCCATGATGTATTTCTCACTGATTTGAAATAGTGTATTTTGACAGAAACTAAGTGTCTATTTATGAGCAGCCTATTTTCTTTCACTAATCCATTAATCTATTCATCTGTGGATAAACTAATCTCTCAATTATTATTATATTACAATTAGTCATTGTGTTATGTATTGGGAAAGTCTATCTCACCACAAACTAATTCTTTATTGATACTTCCTTAGATATTCTTGGTTCTTTGAATTTTTATCTCAATCTTTGGTCTTTAAATAATCTGAGAAAAGAAAAAATTATTGTAATTTAGATTTATTTACTAACTCTTTTTCTTATAGTGTTAAAGTGTCTATAGCCTGAATTCCAGTGCTGACTGAGTGGTCAAAATAGATGACCTAACTTTCCTCCACCCCCAAAAGGAAAATAATCTCAACATTTCACCATCACTTATGATTTAATAAGGTATTATATGTACAATTTATTCAACAAATAATTTCTCTTTTATTCTTCATTTGTCAAGAATTTCAATCAGTAACTGATGTTGAGTTTTACCCAAAACTTTTTGCAATCTAATTAGATCATGTATACTTTTCTGATCTGTTACTGTGATATATTAACTTATCATAATGTTAAATCTCTCTGGCTTACCTCAAATAAACCCAACTTCTCATAACATAGCAATAAAGTAAATTGGTCATGATTTTTATGAATCTCCCTGAGTTTACCCCATACCAAATAACATAGGAAAATAAATAAAAATGCACAACTCCCACAGTAAAGTTAGTTAGAAAATTAGGCTCATGAACTTAAAACAGCTAATAGCCTACACTGTATATGTGATATCAGCACTAACGTAAGGGGAAGCATGAGAAAGTTAACCACGTTTGTAACGTTCCAGTTAACAGCAAGACCTTAAATTTGAAAGTGCATTGGGCCTATCTGAAAACAACTTCTGCTCTATAATGACCACATTTTCATGTCAGTTTAAAAGGACAATGATGTGATAAGGACTAAATGTGTTTGAGCACTATATACAGCAAAACTCCAAACACTAACAAAACTTAACTGTCTCTCTAGTGTAAGGAGGGTAAGAAAATGCTCATATAAAGCTAGGAAAAAAGAATACAGAAGGCAGTTGTTCAACAGTATGATTTTTTTCTATTGCTTCATGAAACTCCTGGAAGAGATAACTCTAGGGCTATGATTCTCTAACCCAGGAGTCCTCAAACTACGGCCCGCGAGTCACATGTGGCCCACCAATGACATTTATCCGGCCCACCAGGTGTTTTTGCCTCCGCTGCCTGTCCTGTTTAGCAGCAGACCCATCCCGCGCCGCAAAATCTGTTAGCAGAAAAACCATTGGTTGCATTCTCAACAAAACGTGTGGATTCACTGGAAAAGTTGCAAAAGGAGTTCCAATTTAGATTTAAAGAGCTTCATCTCCATGAACATGACATACAGCTTTTCCATAACCCATTTTCTATTGACATTTAAAATGTGGAGGTCAGTCCCTGAAGTCGCCACCCTGGCCCATAGAAATAATCGTTTGTTGATTTAACTTTATTTGTTCTTCATTTTAAATATTATATTTGTTCCCATTTTGTTTTTTTACTTCAAAATAAGATATGTGCAGTGTGCATAGGAATTTGTTCATAGTTCTTTTCTTGTAAAGTATAGTCCGGCCGCCAATGGTCTGAGGGACAGTGAACTGGGCCCCTGTTTAAAAAGTTTGAAGACCCCTGCTCTAACCACTTGCTTGATTCACACTTTCCTTTGAAAGTATAAAGAAACTCGTTGTTCACGAAAAATGAGCGATAGAAAAGGATAGGGAACAGATTCTATGCAAATCTTTCAGATGATTAAAAGACAGTAGAAGCAAAATTTTAACCTCAAAACAATGTATTATTTCTATTCTTGAGCCAACAAAAGTATGGCCCAAATAGTAAGTACAATCTAATATTTTTAAAAGAACTAAAAGATTATGTTAAATACATAGTAGTTTTAGAAAAAAATAAATGAGAATTTTCTAAAAATTCAGTGACAAAGATATTGGGAAAAGGAAAATGTAAAATAAATGTCTTAAAACTTAATAAATATAAATATTGAAATCAAAATTATTTGAGAATTTAAGATAAAACTTAGACAGAATACAAGAGTAAATAAACATAGCAGAAAAAAAAGATAACTTATAAAAACAACAACAACAGACGAGGAGGTAATACGCCTGCATCATAGGCAGAAAAGAGGAGAGAAGAAGGAAATGAGTCAGAAGAGTAACAGTGATCAAAGTATTTTAGACCACATTCTAAGTCTTATTGCTATGAATTTCTTATATTTTAAATTATGATCCATTTCATACCCAATCCCAAACTAAATGTGTTAAAATCACATTACATAATACCATACGTAATAATAAAACACTTTGATGAATAATGATAAATATTATGATTCTGTTTGTATGCTGCTCTCAGATCAGCATTCATTAAACATTGAAGTTAAGATATCATATAGGCTTTGTGCCTGTGGCTCAACTGGCTAAGGCGCCAGCCACGTACACCTGAGCTGGCAGGTTCGAATTCAGCCTGGGCCCGCCAAACAACAATAACGGCTGCAACCAAAAAATGTCCAGGCGTTGTGGCGGGTGCCTGTACTTCCAGCTACTTGGGAGGTGGAGGCAAGAGACTCGCTTGAACCCAGGAATTGGAGGTTGCTGTGAGCTGTGATGCCACAGTGCTCTGTCCAGGGTGACAGCTTGAGGCTCTGTCTCAAAAATAAATGT
>CAUYON010052857.1:0-19429 GCA_963573935.1 Arctocebus calabarensis
TCACGCTGTCTCCCTGTGTCCCCAAAGGGATGTTTCTGGGCAGATCTCGCCAGCCAGAGATGCCTGAAGTCTTCTCTCCCCAGTCTCACCGAGCCCAGTTGCAAGGAAGCTGTTACTCGACCACCATCTTGGCTCCTCCCCTCGTTTTCTGTATTCTTTTCTTTCTTTTCTGTGAATAAATTCTGTCTTACAAAAAAAAAAGAACAATACATTTACATGTCAATTAGAATTAAAAAGTAGCACAAGTTTTATGATGAGAAGCACCAGTATTCTCCCCAACATCTATGCCAACAATTCCAATCCTCAGAATGCTTTTTTTTAACAAGTGACAGTTTATTAAGAATTAAACAAAGATATGATGTGTTACAGTACAAGCAAGATACTCAAGATAGGTATAATAGTGCCACTCACACAAAAACTTAAATTTCACCTGATAAAAAAATCACAAGACAAAAGAGAAAGCAATTTCACTGTTATAAAGTAAGATATTTCTTCCAAGTATTAACTCTGGCCCCTCAAAGCCCAACCTCCCAACAAACAAAAAACTATCTGGGAATACTGCTATGCTTTTGACCAGTTCTGTCTTTACTTCTACTACCTCCAAAACACTAAATAATATGTTTATTTCTCTATTTCCTTCTTTACTTACCTTTGTCAAATCTATGTACTCCCTATTATTTTTTAAATGAGGATTTTTAAAATAATACCTATTCCTTCCTCCTTTCAATTTTTAAGAAAGCAAAAGATTTTTAGTTTTTCTACTGATTGTCTTAACAAAGTCAAATATTATACCCAAAATTCACAATATTTTGCTATCAATTTTAACAATAGCTCAGATGTTCAACATATGAAATATCTGTGCCATTATTCTTTCTTTTCGCCTGTCTTCCTGATTTTGATTTTCTAAATTCTGCCCTTTTCTCTATTTTGATGTTAACATAAATAGAATATAGATTTATTTTGTAAACATCATTATATGATCCATATTTTGACTGTAAGTTAATTGCAACATTGAAAAATAATAAACAGAGGTTACATTGACACAATCTGTATCATGATTGATCCCTACAGGAAAGATTAGTTTGACTATACTAGGAAGCCACAGAATAATTGGCTTTGCTTCCTCTTAGCTGAATGGCAAAACTAACTGGGCTTTCTCTAATCAAAGAGGTTTGATGCCTGAGAGACTACTTTAGAATGTAGAAGCAGGAGTCTAGCTGGTAAAGCACACCCTACTACCCTAGAAGTCAAAATGAGAAGCATTTCACTCTGCAATGCCAACACCCACCCTAACGTTTTCCTTTCTTGTTTTAGAACAATGGTTCTTGATGTGTGGTCTCCAGACCATTAGCAGCAGCACCACCACATAAAACTTATTAAGTTGCAAATCCTTATAGTCCACACAGAACTACCAAATCAGAAAAAACTCTGGGAGTGAAGTCTAGAAATCTGTGTTTTAACAAGACTGAAAGTCATTCTCATGCAGGCTAAGACTTGAGAGCCACTATCTTTAGAGGAGAGACCTAGAGTTTTGCATTGAGGTAAATGTCCAGTGGCACACAGAAATAGGGTGAAAGGAATAAGGACCAATTGGCATAGCTGATCTAGACCTTTACCTGCACTCCCTTTTTTGAGTCCCACCCTTCACACTTGCCTTTTGAATGAGATTACCCAAAGGTTGGATCTTTGTATGGCTCTCCATACATTGATATGCTGGTAAATGCTTACCAACCAGCTAATTGGGGAAGAAAAGATCCCAGTATGTGTTCCCAGCATGATCAGTTCTAAATTACCAACATGACATCACTTAACTTGTGTTACAAAAAAGATGAGCACAAGGGCAGGCCCCTGTTGGCCCCAGGATACCACTGGTTCCAGTTAAACTCAATTCCTAAACAGCACCCACATGCAGGTTTTTAGCTCTGCTTCATCCACTAACATGACTTCATAAGCTTTCTATCTTTCAGAAATTCTGTTGACATCTCTTCCAACTGTTGACCCTTTACTGATGAAAGTTGCATCACTATTTATACTTCCTTATTAATATCCCACTGCAGTTTTAAATACGTGTGTTCAGTCTATCAACTTAAAGCAGGGCCCCCAAAATATATCAAATTAATTTTAAAAAACTGGGTAAAGAAGAGTAAGTGTCCATTCAATAACATGCTGTTGAGGTTACTGTGTTTACAAATAGGCAGTAACTCCTATGGCAAAGATAGCACTGGAACCAAAGTAGTCCCCTATATGTGAGTCATTCATTTGCTCATTCAATTTCCTTCCGATAAGCCAAGAACTATTATGGGTGTTTGGATAAAAAAAAATGAACAAAAAGATGACAATTGTGGCATACCTAAAATTTTTAGTCTAGGGATGGTGAGATATAACATAATTATGAGAGCCAGACTTATGTGGAAAAATAATGTAAGAACAGCTAAGAAGTTTGTGGTAACATGGAAGAAAACCAACCCTACACTGTTTTTTCCCCTGATAAGGTGGATTGGGGAGAAATTTATGGCACTGTTTATAAACATATAATAATGTACATTGTAAACAAATTAAAAATACATAATGGATGTGTATTACATATGACTTCTAGTAAGATGCAGCCTTCTGTCATGGAGCTGCCTTTGATACACCAGGTACAGTCACTATTTAGTTACCCAGAAGGCAGTGAAACAGAATCCTCTAAAACAAGGAAGCTAAAAATAATGACATCACTCTTCCCTGACTTTCTTACCTTGCCAGGAATGAGCTCATTCCCAGAACATATTCCTCAAACTCTAGGGGGCAATAAGTTCGCCCTCTGGGGAAGGGTGTGGATCAGGAGGCTCAGTCTTGGCTTTAGATCTCCACTCTTCCCCCTCTTGGCCAAGTAGCCTCTGGGAGCCTCTCAGCATGTAGGAACAGGGAACCTGTGGCTTAGGGAAACTTATAGCCTTCCTTGTCCTTAAATGCAGGCTTCTGTCAAATCCTAATTTTCTACAACAAACCCTTTCATTAAAAGGGGTGCATCAGAGAAAGATGAACCTTTCTTGCCTCCTCTGGTGCTAAAAGAACAATCTTGAAATCAGAAGACTACAGGTTCCCTGCCTCATTGTGGCTATTTATACTTTTTGTTTTCAAAATACCTTATATGCTGGCTCTCAGAATTCTTTCATTCATAATGAGGGACGCATTTCTGGCCAGAACCTCATTCTGCTTAATTCAGTCCTCTCTGCTTGGGACCACACCTTGTGAGATTTCCTGCACAGAAACTGGCCTTTCCTAACTTGTCTGCTCTTCAGTTGGTAAAGTATTCATTCTCAATGGGAACAAATATTGGTTTTTCAGGTAAAAAAAAAATTTCCTTTTTTTTAATAATGGTAAGACACAAATATATTTATCCATGTGAGTTATGTGATCACGAAACAAATATTCTACTAGAGAACACAAAACATAAACCATTATATCGTTTATCCATGGTATGAAATTTCGTAAATGGGGTAATCATAAAAAATTTTCTAAACAGGCTTGCTGGGAGGAAATAATGGGAAAAAGTAGTTAGAGAAAAATACTCACAGTTCCCAACTTAGAAAGAGATAAATTGCTTATAACTTAGAATTTTTTTTGAAAACAATATCATAATGACACTGCGTTTTCAAGTACTCCACAAAAGCCTGCTGTACTCCACGATGCTTTTGAGTTCTGAACTGGACAAGTCAGAAAAAAAGCACTACTCTGCCTTCTACAGTGGGGAAAAAAATCCCTATGGAGTTCACAGAAAAGACTGAGGGGCTTCTTCCCATAGTGGTGAGATGTGTACTAGAAAATAATCTTTAATAATTCGAGTGTGAAGTGAGAAAGGCTATACAAGTTAGGAGAGCCCAGGTCAGACTACATACATCTAATGACAAATAATCCCAATATCTAAGTGGCTTACAACCAAACTTTACTTCTGACTCATGCAATACAACCATGTGGGTAAGTCGTCCTCACTCTGGGACCCAAGCTGTCGGAGCAGCCTCTTTCTAAATTATTACTGGTTGTGGTAGAGGGAAAGGAAATTGGAGATTACATGCTGGATCTATACTCTTTTACCCAGACGTGACACATATAGTGATGCATGTCACCTGTATTCATATTTCATTGGTCAGAGTAAGTCCCATGGGCAAGTCTAATGCCATAATCCTTAGCCCAGGGGTTCTCAACCTTCCTGATTGCTGTGTTGTTACAAAAGGAAAAGAGAGGTCGTGACCCACAGATTGAGAACTGCCTCCTTAGCCAGAAGGCAGAGAAAGTAGGTGTGAACAATCATCAATCTAACACCCTCGTGGTAATAAGAATGAATAATATTTTCCAGTGGATCTCACTTCATGCATTGCATTGTCTATATGCATCACCTCCTTTTATCCTTACAAAAAGTCTGTGAGATAAAAAGGCAGTAGTCATTATATCCATTTATATTTACATATCTGAAAAAAAACCTCAGTATTTGGAGAATTACTTTTACTTACAATTGTCTGAAAATGGCCTGAGTTCTTTGATTGATACTGAGTTCCCCATCCCCGGGAGGAGTCAAATGGAAGCTATACAACTACTTGTGCCAATGCTGAAGGGGAGATGTTGGGATCCTATGAGTGACTGGCAAGATAAAATCTTTAAGTTCTCTTCTATCCAGAGATTCTATGATGCTGCTAGTCATCCAAGTTCACACTGCTATTAGTAGCTAGTCAGTGGCAAATTACCAACTAGGCAGGAAAGGGATAACAGAGTAATTGTAATTTAGTGATCTGGCATCCAGGTTCCCTTGTTCAGATACATAAATGGTGGGGAAAGTTCTGTCACAGCTCATCTCTTAACTAGTACACATCAAAAGTCTGTTGGTTTGGTGACAAAAATGCTATGAATTATTGCTTTGTATTATCAAACCTTCCAAACTCTCTGACTTTGCTGCATAGATGTGGCTCTGAATAAAATATAGGGATATTGGCACTAGACTTTCTATCAGTGCCTCAGACACAAACATTCTCTTGAGCTGAATGATAAATAAATGTTCCCCTAGAGAGCCCCAAATGATAGAATTAAATGTCATTACTTAAAGGAAAGAATGTCCTTGGACAGGTGAGCTGTACTGAGGTCTTACATTTTAAAGATATTTTTAAAACTTTATGAAGAAACAGTTCACTTATTGATGATTCTCCTTCCTGTGTTCATTTCGTTTAAGTTTTAGGCTTCGATAATACTGATTCTAATATGGTTATTTGACACAGTGATCTGATCTTATTAGCCACTTGTCAAATGAAAATGCAATGTTGGTATAAAAATAGAAACATATCATTTTAGTATTTTAAACACCTTTACCACAAACAAAACGACACACCATTTCCCCTAATCACTCCCAATTATCAGATCTTAGTCGCCATAAAATATGCAAAGAATGATGTGTTTCTGCTTATTGTAAAAGCATTCACTCATTCATTCCTTGCCCATTCCATGGTTGGGTACAAAACATTAGATAATAATTTTTTGGAAAAATTAAAACAACATTCTCATCTTCCCAGAACACATAAATTCAGCATTTTAGGAACTCAAGAGCTGACATGTTGCCAGGATGTTGGCTCAGCGGATCCAGAGGCTACTCCTGACAACAACCAGCACCACCATGTTAGAAAATGAAATTCTTGTCAAGCGGGTCCTTAGCCAGTGACCCAGTAAATTATCTTCTTCAAACCCAATTTTAAGTGAGGCCAACCATTTAAACTGATTTAGGTTTTGACTTCTAGGAAGTCAGAAGTCATGAATGGTACCAAACTCAAAGAGTCATCTAGAATTCATTGTCTCTGTCGATATTTCCCTCAGTAATTTTCCCCGAGTTATTTTCTGATTAAGTGAACTTTGACCTGGTTCTAGGATCCGTTTAGATATAGCCAAAAACAACCAGACCTTCCTGCAGAAAACTCACATCCTATTGTAAAAATATAACCAATTAGGAAACATAAATATATATCATTCTGCTTCACTTGTTTTTTTTCCCCAAGAAACTGCTCTGAATCCCAGAGTAGAGCTTTTCCTGATTGAATAACTACTGAGGCACATAAAGCTGGGAGAGGCATCACTATGCTCAGACACAGAGTCTGAAAAAATTACGCTATGGTTGAAATCAACCCAGTTTCTGCAGATTCACAGGTGATTCTTTGGGGAAGGTATAAAATTCCATTTCATTGTATTTGACACATCCAAGCCCCCAATAAAGAGGACAAAGACAAGATTCATACCACCTAAGGAATCATTCAGATATTTTTAAAAACTTAGGCAACTCAAAGGCGATCCTTTCAAAATCAGTCTTTAAAAAAGGGTTGAGGGGGTGCTAAGCTGATTTTTCTAGAAAAGAAAACACAAAGCTTTAAAAATTGATGAACTTTTTCATCGTGACATTGTATGTTTGTAGGTTTCAGACTTTTCCAGATTGGCTTTTTATACAACCAGTTCTTATTTCCATAAGACTACATCATGCAAATATACCTCTCCAAACCAAGCAGCCCACGTTTCATATGCCAGTGTGTTCAGAAATACAAAGCAAGGCTTTTTTATTAATACTACTTGACTTGGGTGATAGTCTTAGTGTTTCTACTCATATAGTTTTATTAAAAATTCTAATTCAGTGGTGCCTATGGCTCAGTGGAGTAGGGGGCCGGCCCCATATGCCAGAAGTGGTGGGTTCAAATCCAGTCCTGGCCAAAAACTACAAAAAAAAAAATTCTCATTCAGTCTTGACCTGCTGTTCTCCCTAAAGGTAAGCAGCTGAACATTTTTTTTATATTTAGAGACATACGTTTTTATGTTTACTACAAAAAATCTAGTCTCCCTGAATTTAAATCCCAGTTCTAATATCAACTCGTTTGGTAATCATCAGAAAACCATGTAATCTATTTGTGTCTGAATTTCTTACTGTCAAAATATTGATTATAATCGCTATCTCATAAGATTGTTCTAAGGTTTAAATAAGTTTAGAGCTGATTTTGATATATTTGCAGTATCAAAATAAACACAACAATCAAAATATTTATAATAACTTTATACATTCATCCAACCTTGATTCAAAATGCTTGTAATAATTGCCTTTTTGCTTCTTTTAAGGTCTGTGAAATTTGTTCTCTGTGTAACCTTTGACAGGTAACATCTATAATCAATGAAGATAATAAAAGTACCATACAGACATCAAAGAATTATTGTGTAATAAATAAAATTATATTAGCAAATGCTTAATAAAGTGCTTATCATACATTAAAAGTTAAATATACATTAAGTAATAGTAACACTCTAATTCAGTGCCTGGACATATATATAAAATATGAGGGGTTTTATATTAATGATGAGTAGATAGATTACTCACCAAGTGGTATGAAGGCTACCATCATGTAGGAATGTAATGACATTATGTCTTACATCGAAATAAAAGCAATATAAAAATTAAATTATTTAACAATTAGTTGGAAATGTAGGTACATTTTTTTTTTTATCATACCAAGGCATAAACAAAATTCCAATGACTATTTCAGGGATAGTCTTTTATGTGAAAGGCCTTCTACTTTAGATTTTGAGAATGATATCGTTTCTGTTGTATATAATCAACTCTGCTGCTGTAGCCACAAAGCAACTATAGATAATAAGTAAACAAATGGAGATAGATGCATTCAATAAAATTGTATTTACAAAAATAAGCTGAGGGACAGTTTGGGCTGCAGAGTCATAGTTCTCCATCCCCTGTTTTAACCGAAGGACCTAACAAAAATCCATGTAAACCCCCAGTAAAAATCACATTGCTATACCAAGTTTGTCACATTATCTTGAGTCTAGACTCTACAGAATATCATGAAAAAATAGATAATGTGTTCTCTACTTTCAAGAAATTTTTAATCAAGTCAAGTGGGTCCTAATAAAGTGATATATGGAAAAGTTACAAAGAAGTGCACAGATATGCGTGCTTTAAATTACACACATTTTGAAGCCAACTAAGGTAATGTCAAAGCTTGAAGAGAATTATCTACAATTCAACTGAAAGATTTCCCAGCAGGATAGTAATTCAATAGTGACTCTTTTTCCATGGGCATCAGCCCATGTTCAAAACATGAAAGAACTTGAAGATTTAATGCTCCTTTATAAATTGAATCAATCATTCATGCAAATTATGATACATTTAAATCCAAATACATTTCTAAGAGCTCTGAACATGAAAATATCCACTCTGGGTTTTTTTCTTATCAACTATCAGACAGGGAAGCTTCTTAATCCTATTTGTTTTTTCTCATCCCATAATCAGACACTGCCTCTCATTTCTTTTATCTTAATGAATTGGATGGTGAATTGATTTTCTAAAATGTAAACCTGAGTTATCCCTCAATTAACTTGTTAAATTAAGTATCAACTATGCCATCAAGGAATTCTCTCCCAGTGAACAATTAAGCCTTACAGGCATTATTCAGCCAGTTCATTTTAGCATGACAAATGTTAACACTTCAGGCATCAAACTTTCATAAGCTATTTATTAACTTAAAGTCTAATTCAGCTTGGAGAATGTAAGTTTTGTCCAATAGGAAGAAGGGCCCTCCAGGACACAAGAAGGAAAAGCAAAGCACATTCTACTTTCCTGTTTCCTGCTGCCATCTCAGATTCCTTCTAACCATGTCATACAGCCTCCGATTCCCTCAGGGGTCTTTATTTTCTCCTACCCCAGAACAGATGGTTATTGACTCACTTCCCTCCAAGCATGGGTCATTATATACCTGCCACACTAAGCTTCTCAAACCCCCAAAGTCATTCCTGGGTCTTTGCTGTTTACTCTGCCTGGAAAACTTTACCTATGATCTTCCTTTTAAAATGACTTGTTAGTGAGTACTCTGCTAGTCACAGATCAGCTTTAGTTCCTCAAAGAGGCTTTCCCAGATTACTCAATGTAAAGTACAACACATATACACCCTCTGTCAATCACTTTCACATCAGCCTATTTCATTTTCATTACCAGTATGTGAAAATTGTCCTGTTTGTTACTAATATATTGCTCTATTTTATGACTCTCTTCTCCAAAACGTAGGTCCGTCCATGAGAGCAGAGGAGTATATTGTCTTGTTCTTTGTTACATTTCCAGCTCCTAGAACAGGGCCTGACACATAGTAGGTCTCCTCAATAGTAGGAATAATACAAAGAAAAGATGAAAGAAAGAAAAGAGAGAAAACATAAAGGAAAGAAGAACAGAGACAAAAGAAAACACATAGACATTATTTTTCTTAGAGAAGTCTTCTGTACTATGCAAAGTTAGCACCAGAATGTTAAGGATATTTTCTTTACTTCTGAGTTCACTGTGTGTGTGTGGAGGGATGTTTAGGCCGATTCTATACTACAACCTACCGGTTGCTCTTTGGCCCTAGGATTTTCTCTTATTTATTATTTTATCTTACTTAAGCCCCATGACCTTTTCTCAATCTATTTGCCTCTGCATAAGACAAAATTTGATTCAAATAACCCATTTTCACTTTTGTTTCAAATTTTGAGTGAAAAAAAAACCCGTATACCTAAATCATATTTTCATATTTTTCAGTCAGCAGACTTTGTCATTATGGTACCACGGAACTTCTTCTGTTAACTTAGACTTTTCCACATTTATACTCAATTAAACAAAAGAAGTAGTGCGGGGAGATGGGACAAAGGGTGAGATCATATGTGTGGTACATAATTGAAAGGTCAGGAGAAAACTTCTAAATACGGATCAAAAATGTTTTCACATAGTAAACAAGAAAAATCTCATGAATGTTATGTCAATCAGTTTGATAAAAATATCTCAGATTGCATGTGAAGCCCGCACACTGTACCCCATGATTGAACTAATGTACACAGCTATGATTCAATTAAAAAAAAAAAAGAAGTATTTTAGGAAAGTGTTAACCATAATATAGTCTAGCATTGACCGCACGGTCCCCTGTGCCATCAATGTTGCAATTCTTCTTAGTGCATATTATAATCACACAGACGTAACTGTGGTGTTAACGCTGACTGTTTAAAAAAGGGGAAAGGGAACAACATTGATGTGCAATATTATGGAACACTTCTTGAATGAAACCCCATGGAGCTAATAAGTATCACCCTCAAGAGAAAGATATAAATATATAAAGAATGTATCTTAAATTATAGATTTAAAATTAAGACAAAAATATCTGCCTGATAATCAAAACTCAAAAAACAATTATATGTACAAGTGACATGAACAAGGATGATGAGCACGATCAGAGAAAATGGTAACATCCTGCTACTGAGGGTTGGACCACTTCTGCCAGGCAAATATACCTGTTATAGCTGCATAGCTGGGTGACATCAGCTCCTACCAGTGGACAAATCAAAGTTTCTGGTTCTAGACCTGTTAGTGTATCCAAGGGCCTGCATGTATGACTAATTATGCCCCTAAAAACCTTCTCCCCACTCACAGTGAAGCTGAAGGTGGTCTAGCTAAGTCAGACAGTCCTAAGGTCTGGATCTGGGGGTGGAGCTGGTGTGTTGGTATGCCCACGTAAAGCTGACTTAAAAACCAGAGGATGAATCAGAACCAATGTTTTCAGAAAGAACAAAGCCTCAATGCTGAGAACAAGAGTTCAGTCATCAGATTGAGATGTTTTGTTGATCTCTTCCTGATCCTTTGAACTGTTGATCCTTCTTTAGGAAGTCTACAGAGATTTCTGATTTAAATTGCAATGTAACTGAAATTTCATGATAATAGTACTACCTCGACTTAGACAATAAGCTGCGTTCCAATGAATCACTGTGTTCCAGTGATTCTCAGAAGTCTCTAGACTGCAGAATCACTTGGTTGTGCTTAGCAGCCAGGTGTGGAATTCATCAACTGATGCACATCCCTGGCTTGCAACACTTATTTGGTTCTCAATCACCTGTTACCAAATGGCAAGCTCCCACTAGCAACAGCAGCACACTGGCTGAAACATACCGCCTTCCCAGGGAAACATAATCTTGGAGCATAAGTACATGGAAAAAGACTCCACTAGAACATGGACACTTCTTATAGTATACCTCTGGGCAATCACTCTTGTATATATGAACATGCCTAAGAGATGCTTATTAAACATGAGGTTTTAGTTAAGTTGCCTATGCACACAGAGAATAATAATTTCTTTAATATGTATTACAGTACCTTGTTTTCTGTCTCAGTGAATTAAAATTCTGTAGCAGAGTATTTACTCGTTAACCAACAGATAGAGATGTAACCTTCAAAATTTCATTCCTTTAGGTTATTTCTCCTTCTCATTTTTCTGTCATAGAACTTCTCAGTCTCAAGTAAATCTTGCCAGACTTCAGTTTTTCATCTGTCATAGGAATAACAAGACCTTGTCCTATCTTATCGAGTTATTATAGACAGCAAATGAGAAAGAAAACCACAAATGTATCTTGAAAAGGTTAAAATATTCCACCTAATTGAAATGGGATTTTCTTTAATATAATTATTGTCATCATTGCTATGAAGATTTAATATTTAATTCATAAAGTTTATTATTTCCCTGAGTCACCCTTGACATAAATCAATTATATTAAGAGGCCAAAAAGAACAAAAGTAGCCTGTCATTCAAGTTCTTTAATAGTGAACACTAAATTGATATGCAAATCATGAACAAAATAATTTGATAAAAAATGGCATTCGCTAATTGCTTTGGCTTTGGCCATACAATAGCCCACTCATCTAGTGCATTAATTATCATGATTTATCCCCAAACAATGCAAAGAAATCAGTTGTGTGATACACAATATGAATAATTACATCAGTCACCCCATAGACATGGCCCTGGACTCAATGCTTGAGGCACCATGTTTATTTCCTAGGTAATATTAACCATGTAACCATACTTATGTTTTCAGGCAAGTTACTTCCATGTATCAGAGAATGGGAGAAATTCTGTTTCTTAGTTGGTTGAGTGACTTTTGAAAACCCTTCAGAAATGTGGAGAAAATCAATTTTTGAAGATCTGCTGTATAAATAAAAGCAGATCATTGCCACAAGAGATAAGAAACCTTATGCTTCTGTAATGGAATCAAGTCACTGGCCATATCGCACCGAACAGACTAACACATTTTTGTTATTGTAATTGTATGTGGCATTCTCTGAGGACATTTGGTATGTCACATTTGAAGACTGCAAATAATTCCTTAACCTTTAATCAAGAAAGCTGAAAAATGTATCTCCAACCCATTGCCCTATTTCATTAAACAAAGAAAACCTTTGCTTAAAGCTTTGCTTTGTTTGAAAATCAAATTATCCATTGTAAAATAACATTGAAATTTATAGCGTATTAAAAGTATTCTCTCAGGAATTATTTTCATCATATTACTGACAATACAATACTATGGGTGACTCAGTGGAAATAAATAATTCACTAGCAAGTTACAATGTCCCTTTCTGAATTTAATTGTCAAGGCTAAGATATGATATACTGCCATGGGGGAAAGAAACCTTAGTATAAGAATTAATTTTTACAAAGAAACAGAAATACTAAGTCTTTGGCTATATGCAGAATTTAAAGTTATCAAGTCACTAAAAAAGTAGCTAGCAAGAGATAATTTTCCACGTTTTTTGAAAAAGCCACTGGTTGGTTTCCATGCTATGCCACAGAAGTAGGTTAATTTATAGTCTGTCTCTATAAAATGGAGAGTTTGCAAAGGCAAGATTGGGCCTGACTAGAGTAAAATGCAGATTTAAAGTGAAACTAGTTTCCAAAGATTTCCTAATGTGAATGCTATTTTTACAAAGAGATTAAAAACAATAAATATTTTAAGGAAATCCATACTTTTGCAAATAATTTTACTTTTTGCATAATAGGAAAACTTTTTCTAGTAATATGTCAGTCCAGAAACTTTTTAATAACACATTTTTAACAGATGTCTAAAACCCAATATATGTATAAATATTTAACTGTCAAAGAGAAAAATTGTTTCTTAACTCCATGTGTTACAAAACAACTCACCTCTATACCCTGCATCAAGTAATCACTACATTTCAATTTAAAGGTCTATCATCAGTCAGGGTTCAATTAACAAAGTGCTTTAGATGATTTAAACAGAGAAGGTACTGAACCACTTACAGAGTTATTGGATGACTGACATAATAGAGGGGGCTGATCTGTCAGGATGGACTCACACAGCCACATCGCAGGACTGGGCCACCAAGAACAGGTTCTGCTTCCAGAAAGTTCAGAACAGCCCTTACCAAACTCCGAAAACACAGGCCTAGATGCTGACTCCAAAACAATATCCTCCATTTGGGAAGCCACTAGCCCAGCAGTCTGCAACCTTTTTGGCATGGGACCAGTTTCATGGAAGATCATTTTTCCACAGACCAGAGGGGTGTGGGATAGTTTCAGGACAATTTGAGCACGTGACATTTCATTGTGTACTTTATTTGTATTGTTATTACATTGTAATACAGTACATAAAGAAATAATTATACAGCTCACCATAATGCAGAATCGATGGGAGCCTAGAGTTTATTTTCCTGCAACTACATGGTCCCGGCGCTAGCATCACCTCTTCAGCTCCACCTCAGATCATCAGGCATTACATTCTCATTAGGAGCACTCAACCTAGATCCCTCACGCACAGTTTATAGCAGAGTTTGAGCCTCTGAGTATCTAACACCACCCCTGATCTGACAAGAGGCAGTGCTCAGACAGTGATAGGAGCAATGATGAGTAGCTTCTAGTTCCTAACAGGGCACAGACTGGTACCAGCCCAGGACCAGTGGGCACTAGCCAAATGAGGAAGTCAGAAAATAGGGAGGATTAGAAACTGTAACTTCCTTTCTGAAGAAAAACATCAGCACAAGACAGAGATTTGATAGCTTCTAAAGGTACTTGGTTACATCAAGAAGAAGTTTACTCACCTTGAAAAACTAATTCAATATCCATCGTATTTAATGATACTCAGCTCCTTTCTATATGGTTCTTAGCTGTTTCCTCAATGCATTTACCTCCCCCTGGAGACTATAGAATTTATTAAACAATTTGTTGAGTAAAGAGTCCAGGAAGATGGCTCGTTGCCCATAGCTCAGTGAGTAGGGCACCAGCCACAGACATCAAGGCTGGTGGGTTCAAGCCCTGCCCAGGCCTGCTAAACAGCAATAAAAATCACAACCAAAAATAGCTGGGCATTGTGGCAGTGCCTGGATTCCCAGCAACTTGGGAGGCTGAGGCAAGAGAATCACTTAAGCCCAAGAGTTTGAGGTTGCTGTGAGTTGTGACAGCACAGCACTCTACTGAGGATGGCATGGTAAGACTGTCTCAAAAAAAAGAAAGAAAGAAAGAAAGAAAGAAAGAAAGAAAGAAAGAAAGAAAGAAAGAAAGAAAGAAAGAAAGAAAGAAAGAAAGAAAAGAAAAGAAAAGAGTCCAGGAAAATTCAGGATGACTAATAGTTAAAGATACGTCTTTTATCATTTCATTAAAATTGTGAATATAATTATTAACTCTAGAATACTATTCATAAATTTGTGCCAGAGAAAAATTTGGCTAACTGGTATGTAGAAACCCAGTTAGGGATATGTTTTCACCACATCGTAAAACTAAACAGTTGAAAGGAAACTTAGCAATCACCTGGATCACTCCCTTTCAAAACTAGCACCTTCAAAGGGTGGTCACTCGGACTGCTTGTGTGTAGGCATGGAGCTGTGGTGGATGCATTGTTAGACTCAATTCCTCATCATTCCTTGCCATGCCATCACCAACTCTAATTGGATAGAATGCAATTCCCTGCTGCCTCTCTTTTCTCAAATCTAAACCAAAGGGTTTCTTATGTACACCTACAACTTTTTTCCTGCTTTTTGGTCAACTACAAATAGCAGACACTGTTAGTGTCATGCCTAGGTCTTTAGAATCCCTTTACTAATTATTGTGTATGTTTCCACTAGCAGATTTCATCTACCACCTTCTATAGGGACATGGTCTTTGGCCATGGAAGCAGTCTTATTTGGAAGCATGTGGGAGGTTACAGTAACTACTCTCCATCACATCCAGTAGCCAATGACTCTTCAGTGTGTAAGGTACAAAAGCCCAACTCCCTTTAGAGTACCACTTTCCTAAGTGAGACTTCCTCCACAGAATCAGGATGAGGCGAGATATCACTAAAAATACCTTATAAGTTCTCTAGGAGGTGGAGCAAGATGGCAGTCAGGACAGACGCATAGCCCATCTCTCACAGGAAATCAGGTGAGAGGGAGGGGGCTCTGGATCTTTCCCCATGTGGATTATTGGTGTAGATGGACAGCTAGAGATGCTCAGTGAATTGGTGGGTTGCTGTATTGCAGGTGTACTTCAAAACCTCGGACTCTGATACAGACTTTTCCCCTGCCCGGCAGAGACGGCCAGCAGCCAGCCCCTCCCACAAGGAGGACAGCAGTTTGCAACTCACAAAACCTAACTGATGAAAATTTCAGTGAAGCGTGAATTCCTGAGTTTGGCGACCAGAAAGGGGTGCTGCTTGGAGCCTTAGAAGACTAGGCAGCTCAAGTGAGAATTGAAGGGAGGGGATCCTGCCGGGGAACAGATATTTTGAACTGTCCTACATGGTGGACACCTTTTCCCCTGATCTTTGGGAGTGATTGAGCGGACAATGCCATCCCTGGTGGGGAATCCTGGTGAGGCCTGACTGCTCAGAGTGCGCAGGGAACTGGGTCTTGGAGGAGATACTCTGAGCTATGGAAATTGGCGAAGAGGGTCCCTTGCACTGCAGTGGTGGAAACGGCTGCAGTCCTGAGCTGCGGCAACAGAGGCGGTGTTGGAGACCAGAGCTGTGGCAGCTGCTGTGGCCAGCCCCTCTCCCACAGCCGATTGCAGTAGCCAGTTTTCAGGAGAACATGGGAACAAAGTGGACTTTGCTGAAGTGTGGACTCCTGCACCATGTTTGGAGGTCGGATGGGAGTGCCCTCTGAAGCAGAACACCCGAAGTGGGGCATCTTTTAGACAACAAACAGTTGGAGAAACTCCAAAGATGGCGACCACCCCATAGAGTGGTTACCATAGTAACAAATTAAACGGGGAATCAGATATAAGCCTGGAACCACTCACAGCGCCATCTGGAGTCCAGAAAGTATATTGCATTATAAATTTATTCACACTAAAGTTGACTTCTACCTCATACATATAGATGTGTATTTCTATACATATACAAGAAAAATATTTCTGAGGTTGGGATTTTTTTTCATACTTTTCTTGGAGGATCCATTGATAATTAATTTTTCATTTTACTTCTTTTCTTATGGTATTTTTATTTCTATTTTCAATTGTATTTTTCTTTTTCCTTTCTTCTTTTTTGTAACTCTTTTATGAATGCTACTTTCTTTTTTTCTCTCCCCTTCCTCTGCTTCCCTTCTTATGGCTTCTGAGAGTGCTTACATCAAATTTTTTACAGGCTTTTTTTTTTCCCCCAAGTATTTTACAAGTATCATTATTTTTATTGTAGATTTTGTTGTTGTTGTTGTTTGGTTTTTTGTTTGTTAGTTTTGTTTTGTCTGTATGTCTATGTGTTTCTGACTGTGGGAGCATCTGTGGGCATGTGTGCCTGGTAGCCTTTTTATTTGTTTATTAGTTCATTTGGTCTTAATGTGATTGATGTTCTAAATGTTTTCCTTGCCACCACGATCCTTCAGTCTACCCCCTCACCCAGTCTGGAAGTCTAGAAGTCCAACTCATCCAGAATCCAGATTGTCTGCATTTCTTAGCTAGGATCGGACATTGAATAGATGGTGGCTGTACAGCTGTGCTGTTCCTGTGAATCCAATAACTGTACAGGAAGACATAGAGGGAAAGGCGACTGTCCTAGCCCAAAGAAAAAGAGTATCTCAGCAGCAGACAGAGGCTAGGTTTCCCACACTGTGGGTGGAGGCTCAGAAGCTGCTGAAGTGCATGAACCTTAGAGGAGGCACCTTCCACCCAACTTCAACATTAGTAGAGTGATCCTGCAGGGGTATAACTCTAAAGAGCCATCTCCTCATCTCTGTGGCCTTTGAGAGGGAGCCATACCTCACCCTATAGGGAATCCAGTACTGCAGAACTGAGACAACAAAGGTCCAATGGCCGAGGGAGAAATTATTTTGCTGTCTGGATATCCTCAGGTTTGGACCAAGCTCAGGTGAAACTTTCTTCAGCTGCCATTGAGCACCTGAGGCAGGCAGACCCCAGCCTCCCCTGCTGAATGATGGTAGACTGTGGTAACCACAAGGAGAGGCAATGACTTCATTTTCACTCTGGCAGGTGCATGGTCCTGGCACATTTGTGTTTTGGACAGAACAGAGACACAGAGACTGGGTTAACAGAGTCTGCCAGAAAGACTACCAGAGACTGGGGTGACCAAAACCTGGTGGTGAAGGACGACCAAGGTGAGGTAAGAGGCACCAACCTCCTGGCTCTAAACCTCCTACTGGACGGGCATTTCTGACTCCTTGGAGCACTGAAGGCATTCAAATTACACTCAAGCTACCAATAGCCCCTAACATCTAGTTGCTGGAGCCCTCATGAACTTTCCAGCTAGAGAGTGGGGGGCTGTTGGGGACAATTGGTCTGGAACTCTTGAACTGTAAAAATTATCCGAGGATCCTCCAAGGTGGGTCCCAGGTTTTCCTGTAGTGGGAAGGTGTGATTGTCCTTTTCCAGATAATACTGGTGGGGGAAGGGATGTCCTAGTTGCTTGCATTTCACTGAACCTGAGACTGCAGCCCAGGGTTACTGATTCACTAAGATTTCAGGGAAATCAGCTGGATAAAAGACAGAGCCACCTATCCCCACTACACTAAGTAGGCCTCTACTGTCACAGACTGTAGTACTGTACAGGTACTTTGCAAAATTGTGGAGGAAAAGCTGCAGCCACTAGTCCCCAGTTCCTAGGTGAAGGGCTGGTCAACCACAACCATAGACGTTTCCAGCCCAATTTCACTTGACCTGCTCACATAGCTAAACACTGAAAAACAATCATGGGGCAGAATCAGCCAAAAAACTCTGGCAACATGAATAAACAGAATAGTCCAACTCCCCCAAAGAATGACAAACCATCCAATCTAGAGGATCCCATCCACAAACAGATAGCTGAGATGTCTGAAATCGAATTTAGAATCTGGATTGCAAACAAGGTCAACAAAATGGAAACTAAGATGGAGGTAGAAATTGTAGGATTAATTCAGAAGATGTCTCAAGAATTCAACCATTCAAAGACAAAATGATCAAAGATTTTGACACATTGAGACAAGAAGTTGCAACCCTCAAAGATCTGAGAAATACAGTGGAAGCCCTCAGTAACAGAATAGAGCAAGCAGAAGAAAGGATTTCTGACACTGAAGACAGAGACTTCGAAAGTTCCCAAATGCTCAAAGAGGTAAAGAAATGGAAGGCAAAAATGGATCATTCTCTCAGAGAGCTCTGGGATAACTCGAAGAAACCCAATATTCGTCTTAAAGGGATATCGGAAAGCAATGAACTGGCTTCACAAGACACAGAGTCCCTTCTTCTTGAGATTATGAAAGAGAATTTTCCAGACATACCAAGAGACTCTGAAATTCAGATAGCAGACAGTTTCAGAACCCCAGCACGACTCAACCTGAATAAGACATTCCCCAGGCACATCATAGTTAACTTCACTAAAGTTAACATGAAGGAGAAGATTCTGAAAGCAGCCAGACGTAAGAAATCCATTACTTACAAGGGGAAGAATATTAGAATAACTGCAGATCTCTCTGCTCAAACCTTTCAAGCTAGCAGGGAGTGGGCATCGACTTTTAACCTCCTAAAACAAAATAACTTCCAACCCAGGATCCTATATCCAGCCAAACTGAGTTTAATTTATGATGGAGAAATTAAATACTTTAATGACATCCATATGTTGAAGAAATTTGCCATAACTAAACCAGCTCTCCAGGATATACTCAGACCTATCCTCCATAACGACCAGTGCAAACCTCCACCACAAAAGTAAACTCAAGCAGAAACTTTTGACCACATACCAAACTCTACAATGGCAAAAGGATTCAAAATACCCACTTTACATTTGAATGGCTTATCATTATTTTTAATTAACGGGAATGGTTTAAATTGTACTCTAAAGAGGCACAGGTTGGCTGAATGGATACAAAAACTTTAACCAGATATCTGATGCATACAAGAATCTCATCTTACCTTAAAAGATAAATTTAGACTCAAGGTGAAGAGATGGTCACCTATATTCCAGGCAAATGGAAAACAGAAAAAAGCAGGTGTTGCACTCTTATTGGCAGATTCAATAGGCTTTAAACCTACCAAAGTGAGTAAAGATAAGGATGGACATTTTATATTTGTTAAGATAATACTCAAAATGATGAGGTTTCAATTATTAATATAATGAGGTTTCAATTATTAATATTTATGCACCCAACCAGAATGCGCCT